>CM060968.1:107408403-107468403 GCA_030765045.1 Tenodera sinensis | reverse complement strand
GATTTAATCTTAAAAGAAAAGAAAGGAGACAAAAAATGAAGACCTGCCCAACAACTGGTCAGTCCCAGACAGAACCAGAACCTTCCGGCTGACAGCCACGGTTCGATTGTCACCATGTTATTGGATAGGATATTCACGTGACTTGATATTTACGTCAATAGGTACCTTCAACATGCAATTAAGTGCTAATATAGAACACGGATATTGAAATATCATGTCTTTTGGGACCAACGGATGAATTGATTAAGTGACGCAAATAGATTTGGAGAATACGGCGTATTTCAGTTAGCAGGAATCCATGTTCTCTGAACTAGGGGACAAAATAATTTAACAGACTTGTTTTTACCAGGAACTGCGCCTCCGAAGGTCAGCGGCGAACAGAAACTTTAAATGTTTTATGCTCTACTGAATACAGCTCTTCGTTTCCTGGGGGGAGTAATCACTTAATCACAATGAAAGACAGGGTTTAAACAAGCTCAAACGTACACAGATCATAACCTATATGAGTCCTCGTGCTGCAGAGGTTAATCCTGTTAATATATAAAGTTAAAAATCTGAACTGTTGCACTCATGTGACTTTCTCTACTCCTATACTATCTATTCCTACAAACTCTTATCCCTCTATCTTCTTCATTTAGTCGAGAGAAACATTTGCAGAAACCTATCTTACTGCTGATTTTCTTGTAGAGTATGGAATGTGGGAATACAGTAGGCTTTGAGCGATAGTCATCTCTTTTAAAGTTTTGAAGTTTCGTTCTCTTCATATGGCCAAGGGATAAAAAGTGAATAACAACCTTCCACCTGAGAAAACTATATGTATTGCAAAACTCACAAATAACAAGGAATACCTAGGAAATGGTTCACTCTACAAAAAAGTGCATTTCGACATAACTTCTGTGTTTTAACGAGATCTACATTTTTGTATAGTAAGATTTGTTCTATCTCTTACGGTTTACGAATGCAAAAGTCATCAAGAGTAGCCATATGCTATAGCCAGAAAATTAAAATGTATATTTCTTTTGCCATAAACATATCTTACACGTATGGTATTTTAAACAAAATCATTAGTCATTTCTGAGAAAATCTAAATTTTCCATGTAAATAGTACTTTAGGTTGGATGCGGAAGGAGTATAGATAAGGGCGTGGTAGCCTAATGAACCACCCTGTCCAGTCTTTGACGTTCGTAGACAGCACTCGGACCGGCTGCTCGTTTTGCATTCTTTGTAGTGCAGAGGTTTGATTGTAGATAACTTGAAGTCAACTGCTTATGAATCCCTATTTGGTAATAAAATAAGACAACTGTGGTAACTGTGTAATAACAATAGCACATAACTGAAAACTCTGATATGTTACAATCACAACACTTTCTCCACTCATTGTGTGTACAACAAACTGCTCTTACAAGAAAAGTTATTCTTCTATCTACTTCATGCCAATCGAAATAAACTTCGTAGAAAGATTTTTGTGACACATTTCCTTGTAGGTAGAGCGGGAATATGGAAACGGAGTAGGCTTTAAGTGATAGACAAGTCCTGCAAGAGATGGTCGCTATATGATGGCTTGGAAATTCGAATAAAACGAATAACGACTTTCCGTTTGAGAAGCGTACAAGTATTGGAAAATTCAAGCCGCAAATTATGGGCTTTAACGAGATCTGTTGTGTGTGTATGTGTGTGTGTCTGTGTGTGTGTGTGTGTGTGTGTGTGTGTGTGTGTGTGTGTGTGTGTGTGTGTGTGTGTGTGTGTGTGTGTAATAGGATTTTTTCCATCTCTTACCATGTACGAATTATACAAAAGTAGTTCAGAAGATAACTTCACAGGCCATTTAACAAAATTCTTCAAGTTTAAATTTTGTTATGAAAACGTCTCAAATATATGGTATTTTGATCAAGCTCTCATCGCTATTTTTTAGAAAGTACCCTCTAATGAAAAGTTGTCCACCAAAAAGGTAGTTTGGGTAAATGAACTTAAAATCTGAGTTTAAATATTGATATTTTACCAACTTTAGTTTTATGAGTTATGCTGTTCACAGACAACAGACACGCATACGCTGAAATGCTTTTCCGGATTTAGAAAGCATCAAAACGAGTACTTCGATATCGAATTTTTGTTTAGAATTCACTACTTCCTGTACTTATTTTAAGTAAGCAATAAAGAAAGTGAAAAGCAACGGCAACCAATTAATTAATTGACACAAAATAAAAAAGTATCCAAAATGCAAAATGGGTGTAACACACCAAAGTTGACATGCTGAGAAATAAACTGTCTATTAAAGAAAATAACACAACAGAAAGCACACTGGTGTAAGAAATGACAGAAGGAAAAAGAAAAACGGAAAAAATTGACAAACAGTGACAAGAACAGGAAACGTTTAATAATGACATTGTAAATTTCTGGTTAGTAAAGGCAAGAATATTAACAAGCTGAGTCGCATCTGTTTTGTGAATATGCAATAATTTATTCGTGACTGTTCAATATACAGAATATCGTCATGAATATATTTAGAATGCTCTTAAATGAATAAAAGAAGTTAAAATGTTACGCCCATTTTATAATCAACAGTTTTGTGGCAATAAAGACATAAATACCTTCTAGGCGCGTAGGCTACTGAAGACTACCGTAAGACTGGTTCAGAAGCATCGGCAACGGTAACGATGACCAAAACGAGAAAGTTGAAATAAGTGTATTCAAATGGGAGTGCTCACAAACGTCGGGAAGCTTTCCCGGGCCCAATTTTTAACTTTCTGCCTCCGTTACCGGGCACGGATGTTAGATTCATATGTATTGTGCGTATTAGACTTTTCGCTGTAGGAATTATTCAAGATGGCCGTGCCATGAAACAGCCGCTAGAGCGCTCTCTAGTCGCAAGCTAGAAAAAAATAGTTGGTCAATTAGAAACAAATGAATTTCCAATGCGCAATATCGACCTCTTTTCTGTCGATAAACTGTTCTTGTCGTTCCCGTTGCTGAGCTCTTGCGAACCAAATATTGAGTGCTGCCCTGCTTCCCGTTGCCGTTGTCGTTGTGGTTTCCGTTGCCATTAGGTGTAAACCAGCCTTTATAGCTTTGGGTTGTTCCTCCGTTCGTAGGCATGGAACATTTTGTCTACTGTTATAACTGCGGAATTGAGACCATATTAGTTTGGCTGCCGCAAAAGATCACACGAACACGTAATCACCATATTCTTGACACCTTGAAGCTTTATTGGTTGTTTTTTTTTTCTTTTAATTGTGTTAAATGTAACATGAGTACGAGTATGTAATTTAAAACTATGGCGTTTAAATCAACCACTTTACTCCTCTAAATTAGATGAAACGTATTAACAGATTTTAATATTGATAAATTAATTGCATTTTTAAGGTTTTAGAAAGTGTAGATACATTTTGACTAAACTAAACCCCGGCGTGACAGCCCACAAGGGACAAGGCCTACCGCCCAGCCGCTGCGTCCCCCACCTCTGCCCACTACAGGCGTCATTGGTGAGGTACAGTATTGGAGGGTCGGACGTGGTCAGCGCCCCGAGTCCTCCCGGCCGGTTATGCGGTCTTCTAGACCTGGGGCCGCTACTGCTCTATCAAGTAGCTCCTCAATTGGTCCCCCCGGGACCTAACGAGGCTGAGTGCACCCCGTGCCAGACCTCCCAGAGGGGATAAAATCCCCATGCTGGTACCGGGGATCGAACCCGGGTCCTCCGCGCCAGACATTTTGACTACATAAAATAAATATTTACCTTTGAAAACAATATTTAAAATAACTAAAACTGCAAGTTGTACATATTTTTAAAATCTTAGAGTCTAGTTACGTGCCTAAAATTGCTTTTTAAGGACCTAAGCATTATAGGTCTCATTATAACTAAATAAAATCTTTAAAACTTTTAAAAGAGGCAGCAAAGTAAAATTCTATGGCTGCAGACAATCATTGCTTTAATCTTGAGCTGTGAATATTATTGTAATTGCATCCTTCTAAGTTTCTGCTTATGGAGTTAGCGAAACCATTGTAAATAATCCTTAGAATAGACCTTTAGTTTTAGTTTTTATGCCTATATTTTCCTGAAGGAACACATAAAAACCAATTGTTTAGGTACACGTTTCACGAAAATTTAAACCATCAAAAAGAGCTTAACTATGGCTAAAATTGCCTATTTTATCTATTAGTACCTATTTTCTGATACTGAACCTAAAATTAACCTTTTCTCTAAAAAGTTCACAAAAAATACTTAATTAAGTTGTATATCATATATTTTTTTAATTGATATTAATAATTTATGTTTCGAAAAAACAA
Source organism: Tenodera sinensis (assembly GCA_030765045.1). NCBI lineage: Eukaryota > Metazoa > Arthropoda > Insecta > Mantodea > Mantidae > Tenodera > Tenodera sinensis. The sequence continues at coordinate 107,464,122 of CM060968.1, read as the reverse complement.
TCTATGACACGTATATTAAATTTAGTAGGCATTCCTAACAAATATTTAAAGCTATGTTAATAGGAGAAAATGTCCCAAAATTCATAAGAAAGCTTAAACATTTCTATTTATCATTTTTTGCATGAAACTAAAGTTTAAGGTGCACACAGTAGAATGTTAAACGTTTAGGACCTTAAATCATTATGAAGTTGGCCCTTTAAATGCCCGTGGAGGTATCACTTGAGTTGTTACTTCTACTCAGTTGAACATTTTCTGTTGTGTATTTAAAATTATCGCCTCGTTTTGCATTGCATACTTCGTAACAGTATAGGTAATATAGACACCAAAGCGGCCCGGGTTCGATCCCAGGCAACCGCATGTGGGATTCATGGTGAACGAAGCGTCGTTGGGGCGGGTTTTTCCTCCGGGTTCTCCGGTTTCCCCCGCCATTTCATTCCACCGGTGCTCTATCTTCCTTCCATACATCATGACTGTCACCGCCTGCTGTGCCGTGTGTAGTAAAAGCGGACGTTAAGCACTACAAACACTATAGACACCAGATAGGAGAGAAAATACTAGTCTCTAATGGTACTCTTGCTACACTTTTTTCCCCACGTGTTTGTCTCAAAATTACAACAACAAAAAAATGCATTTTTCTCAGAACTAATTTTTTTCAACGCATGAACTCAGATATGCTAATGCATTTCTAGAGCTGCGGGTAGTTTATGGAATTACTTTTACTTTTTAGAATGTATTCATTAAATTTTAAAAGTTCTTTAGGAAGGAAATGTATATGTAATTGAACCCCTCACAAAAAATATAGAATTAACATGTACATTAGGAAATTTTGACGTTATTTTAAAATATTTTTAAATGATTATAAGAAAGATAATTTATCTTGTATGTTTTGGTGAAAAATTGAAGCAAACTGATTTAAAAGTAGTTGAAATAAACATATTTAAATGCTAGCTTTGGAGACTACTATCCCCCCCCCCCCCCACCCCCAGAAAAGTCTCCCTAAAAATTCATTTTTCAAATTGACGTGCATAAAATTAATAGGTTTAATCAGATGTGTGCTACCATAAAATGAAATCTGAAAAACACAAGACGATAAACAAAATTAAATTTTGTGAAGTAATGGCGGCCCCAACACTTCTATATGGATCCAAATGTTGAACAATGACGAAACAAGAAGAAAAAGTGAGGCGGCAGAGATGTGATTTTTAAGACATGCAGCTGGTTATACTTTAAAAGATAGAAGTTAGAAAATAGGTAAGGAGTTCGAGATCTTCAATTTAACAGAAAAAATCTCATGTGCTGCACTCACATTACTTTCTCTACTCTTATACCCGTATCTTCTTCGTGGTAGTTGAGATAAGCATTTGTACAAATTAACTTATCACTTATTTCCTTATAGGTGCAAGGAGAATATGGGAATACAGAAGGCTTTGAGCGATAGTCAAATCTTTTAAAGCTTTGAGATTCCGTTCTCTTTGCACGCTTAACATGAACAACGATGTTGCATTTGGCGAAAGTTTGCTTTCCGAAACTGACAAATAACAAGGAATATCTCCGAAATGGTTCACTCTACAACAAACTTATTTTGGCATAGATTGTGTTTTAACGAGATCTACAGTTTTGTACAGTAAGATTTTGTCTATCTCTTACGGTTTAGGAGTTATTCAAAAGTCATCCAGAGTAAACAGGACTACATAGGCTATAGCGAGAAAATTCAAAATATTCGTTTCATTTGTCATAAAAATATCTTGAACATGTCATTTTAATCAAAAACGCTAGCCATTTTCAAGAAAATCAAATTTTTTTTAAAATTTTCCGTGTAAAAGTTGTTTAGGGTAGAGCAACTTTTTTACAAAATCTTGGTGTCACATCCGTAACAGACATTAAACTTAAATATCAACTTTTGTTTTAACTGACTTTTCGTTTTTGAGTTATGCTGTCCGCTGATGGACAGATTCACACACGCGCGCGCGCGCTCGCGCGGACCTTTTTCTAAAAATCCTTTTCTTTCTTTTGATTCCGGGTTCCCCAAAACATATTTCCGGTGAAATCTCGACATCGAATTTTTTATGGAATACAATAATTTTTCTAGTTTATAGTAGAGAAAATAAAAATGGTCCAGTATTGGAACAATTAGAGGGAACACGAAGAAACGATGAATAATTGTCGCACTCCCATATTAATTATGGCCTATAAACCTACAGGAAAAAGAAATATAGGTACGCCGAAAAGAATATGGACAAAACAATTTTGATATATGAGATCAAATTGGCTTAACTCCTGTTGATGATGATATACGATTTGAAGCTTTCACGGCGATGATTATTAATTAGAGCTTCTCGGGTTAACAGCCGTGTGATATCTATGAAATTGTGCCAGCAAATTTATAAATAATAAACGGCTTGTATCCTGATTAGCTCTAAATAAGATGATGATAATGATGACTACGACGTTCAGAGATGGGCTTTCCTGATGGTATTTTAGAAATCCAGAGTTTTTTTAAATAATTATTTTAAAATCAAGAATTCTGATATTCTGTTTATATATAATGTATGACTTTTAATGTTTCCCTAAATTAAAAATATGTATATGTGTATAAATGAGGCCATGTTGCCTGAAAGAACGTTGTCATTTTACCATAAAGTCTACCCTTTGACGAGTCGCCAGGCACATTTACTGACTCGTTATTTTTCCGACCCATCCAAGAGTTTTGGAGACGAAAAGTCTGAACTGTTAAAATGTCATACGCAGAACTTCGAGGACCTAATAAAAAGTGTCAAATAACACTCAAGAGCTGCATTTTGGTAAAAGTGTTATATGCATTCTTTTTTAATGTTTACTTCTTTAGGTTATGAAGTAATTTGAACAAATAAAATCACAAATTCTTATAGGATTGGACTGTTTGTACTATCCAACGTTACAAGGATGGAGTATATTAGATTTTTCTTATGTGTAAGTCGCTACTAAATCATTTTAACTTTCACGAAAAGACCCACCGCTTTTTTTCTTTGCTCTTGTATGGCGCCCACTTCTAGTTTAATATAGGGTATACAACGAAGAGGAGGTGCAATGCGGTCTATGGGCAATTTGTTGCGGCTACCGTAGTCTGTTTAGTTAAGGCGTGTGCAGTTTGGCCGCCTCCTTCTACAACATAGACCTTCCCTCCTCTGCACAAATACTTCATTTGGGCCGAGAAATTTTTGATTGGAATGTTCACCTAATATGTTCATAGTACATAGAAAAAGTAATAACTTTGTTATAAGTACGTATTCCAGTACCAACTATGAATAGGACAGTGACTGTTGCTGTGGTCTAGTGGTTAGCATGCTAGCTTCCAAATCCAGAGGTCTCAGGTTGGATTCCCGGCTGGATGATTGCTATTTTTCTTTAGCCGCGATTATTTCTTGCCTTGCCTGACGCCTGAAAGTATGAAAGTATACGTGTGAATATAAATACAACCCAAAGATAAATACCAACAGTAAGCGAGTGAACATCATTGCCATAAGTAATTGTTAAAAAAAAAAGACAAAAGCTGCCGATATGACCTACATTTAAAGGCAGCATACAAATGGAACCAAAAAGTAGAATAGCACTAGGAGAATGAGAGCATGGAAACATCGCAATGTTGTTAAAAATGCCAACGAGTGTTGTTTCCTGGTCAATAAATGCAGACACTATAGTTAAATGGACTTCATTCCTCGTATTAATTTTATAAATAGTTGATCTATTTTACTGTTAATGGCGGTAATGTGGGATGTTATGCACTTTAAAGGTTTAAAATTGTATTTTTAGAAGCAATTGTACAGTTTTAAAGCCTAATTTAGGTGCCTAGATCTAAATACTAAAAATCCGAGGTCCATTTATGAGTAACGCTTCAGATATGCAGACGATAAACATTACAACATGAATGTTTTTATATCCTGCAAGAAACTGAGGAATACCAACGTAATCCATTATTCATACTGGTGGTGATGTCAGTCCCTAATCGCCACTCAAGGTGAGGTCACTCAACACATATACAGTTGAGTCATTATGAGTTTTATTGAGATATACAATCAATGACGCAATCGTAATTGCATTTAACTTGACTAACACCGACAACAGCATGTGAAATTAATTGCAGAAAGATGTCTTATTAAAAAATTGTCTTTACTAAAAGTATTCCTCAAACTTTGGGGTCAAAATTGCACACATGATGATGGAAACTTATAAACTCAGTATTTTGACAGAAGGAACCTTTGGTTGGAATGAATATTTTGGATGCCACGTATCTTTAGCACTTTTGACATAGAAGCTTTGGAAACATCAAGTTCACGTGCAAGTCCATAGGTACTTCTTGATGGCTTGTCTACCACACGATCAAACACCATCTTCACAAATCCTGGTGTCCGAACAGTTCTTTTATTTGCTCCCATGATATGAATCAGATACTGTCTTGATTTTCTATCCACATAAATATATGTCTTATCTCCCAATTCGGATGATGCCTGTTGGGAAATCTCTAGGTACATTCGTTCGGCTCTCCGGGCACTAAATTCTGCTGCACCATACATTATGCATGTCAGCAAGTTCCTATGATTAAGTAAGGCTCCATCTTCGACAGTCATTTATGCAATGTAAACAAAACCAAGGAAAGAGTCAGGCAGTTTGTTAAGCAAAACAAATAATAAACGAAAGCGCCACTCAGTTTACGGGACCTTGGGTCTGAAAAATGACCGAAAAATTATCAAACTAACGATTTTTAGGTTTATGCATATAAATATTCTCCAGGCCTTCAGTCGTTGGTTGGCAGTGAAATTATATAAATTCCGCCATTTTAAAGGTCTTAGCGCAGACTTCAAATCTCAATGTGCCCCTTTACTGCTTTAAGTTTCGGCAGTATTTCAACAAAATATGAGTCAAAAAGGGCTCAAAAACAACCAAATTCAGCGGAAAGGAGTGGCTACGCTATGAGGAGAGAGACTAACGAGGGAAGATGTGACAAATAGGTAATCTGACTCACGATGATGATGCATGTGTGTAGAAAAATTGTTTTTTCTCGACTCAACATTTTTAATACATTATCTGCTGCAAGCCATTAAATTTTGTGCTATGCTCCGAGAATATTTCCAGCATGTGCTCTATTTATGTGACTGCAACTTCAGTCTTTGGTTTCATAATCTGAAAATTTGTTCAGCTTTTAAAACATTAAATATAGAGGAAAGTGTTTAAAAATATATTTTCAATATTCATTAAAGCAAAGGAATTTATTACTTATTAATTACTTTTTGTTCCTGCCAGAGATTGATAGTGTTTGTTGGGCAATTAGAGTTTATAAAATAACCTAAATAAACACCTTTAAGTGTGCAAATTATTGATTTCATATCTACAAAAATCTGATGTGTTGCACTCACATGACTTTCTCTACTCTTGTACTAACCATTCATACAAACTCTTATTCCCCCTGTTAGTTGAGATAAATATTTGCAGAAATTATTGCGTATTTCCTTGTAAGTGCAAGGAGGATATGGGAATACAGTAGGCTTTGAGCGGTAGTCAAATCTTTTGAAGCTTTCAAATACCGTTCTCTTTGCACGGTTAACATATAAAATGAATAATGATGTTTCATTTGACAAAACTTACACAAATAACAAGGAATATCTCCAAAACAGTTCACTCTACAAAAAAAAATTATTCGGACATAAATTGTGTATATTAGCAAGGTCTACATTTTTGTATAGTAAGATTTGGTCTATCCCTTACGGTTTATCAGTTATGCAAACGTCATCCAAAGCAAATAGGACCACATAGGCTATAGCCAGTTCAAGATATACAAAAAGTTTGTCCAGAAAGTCCTGACACTCGACATGCGCGAGAGAGGAGAAATTAAGGAGAAGTGAGTGGAGTGGTGGGGAACAAGCGAGTGACGTCAGCCACATACACAAGCTGTGTATGTTTACGTGTTATAAACAATTATTACCTGGCAAAGCCATGAAACGTATCGGATAGAATGTGAAACTGCCCAGTTGTTTACGCGAACTTATCGTATAAACATGGCTAGACGGTGTGTGTAAATTCTGTTTAGATGCAATCATATCTCCAGGACAGCAACGTCTCATATCGGCAGGCGCGAGAGATCATCTATTTGTGTTTTATCACTGACTATACCCCAAGTTACTGGTATGCCTCAACGCTTTGCCAGGTAATGTGTAGTTATCACAGTGAGAGCGAGTGATGCTCTGATTCCCACCTCTCCTGTTATGCAATGGCAAGTCCCTTCTATTGCGCATCTGTAGTTCAGGAGTGGGGGAGTGTCACGACGATCTGGACAAACTGTGCATTTCATTTGCCATAAAAATATCCCGAACATTTTAATCGAAATCGTGTCATTTTCAAGAAAATCAAAATTTTTTAAATATTTCCATGTAAAGGGTAGCTTAGGGTGCAGGCATTTTCTTCAAAATCTTCGTGTCGCATGCTTGAAAAATATTAAATTTAAATATCAACTTTGGTTTTTAACCGACTTTACGTTTTTGAGTTATGCTGTCCACAGACTGACAGACACACACACACACACACACACACACACACACACACACACACACACACACACACACACACACACACACACACATACACATACGGACCTAAAGATGCTGTTTTTTATTCAGAGAGCCTCAAAACATATTTCCGGTGAAATCTCGACATCGAATATTTGGGTGGAATAGAATACTTCCTCCACTCTATTATACATAGTAAAAATACAGAGAATTCAAAGTTCAGCCCCAGGGGCCCTTAAAGCAGCTTTACAAACGTCTCTCACATTCACTTTCAACATCTCATGGTGTCCAAAATGTTCACTTACGACCACAGGTTCAGTGTGTCAAAATGCTCAGTTTAGAAGTCTCTACCATCTGTATAATTTTGACCCTAAAGGATGGGGACATTCTGTACTGTTGGTTATTATGACTAGTCTGGATCACGAATGCTCGATATGAGCTCAGTCTTAACTACACAAGTTGGTGCAATGATGATTCCAGCAGTAGAAAACCAGGTCCCGCAAATAATAGCGGGCGTTGCATGGTATGTCCTAAACGTCAATCTTCAATCGGAACTCGCCGCACCAACAGTCGCTTGCTCCTTCTTCACTTGATTTTACAGATCCTTTCATCAGGCTTTTAAATCAGATTCTCTGTACTATCACAGATCGACCTTGTGGAATATGCTCAATAAAATGCAACTGAAGACAATAATAAATGAACAGGATGGTCGGTTTTAGCATTTTCAAACCAGAATTTGGGATTTTGATTTACACATTTAGCATTTTAGGTTTTATAGCACCTTGAAGGAAAGCATATTGTAATAAATGAAATCACCATTTCCATCTAAACACAATTTATCACAGGCGCTTAGTGTACAGCGAACGTTACACGTGAGACACTGTTGAACATATTCAGAACAAACACCAGTGGCGGCTCGCAGTCAGAATTTTAGGGTAGACAAAGTGTAACAACAACAACAACAACAATAATAATAATAATAATAATAATAATAATAATAATAATAATAATAATAATAATAATAATAATAATAATAATAGTAGTAGTAGTAGTAGTAGTAGTAGTAATAATAATAATAATAATAATAATAATAATAATAATAATAATAATAATAATAATAATAATAATAATAATAATAATAATAATAATAAACCCCGTTTATCCGAAATATAGGGGGCGAAGTCATTGCGGATAACACAAACAATATATTGTTTGGTTGTTTAATAAGAGCAGAGTGAATGAGTGTGACTTACGGACGAATTACCGCCAAAACTAAAATCACGAGTGTCGGCAGACTTTTTCCCGGGGGGGGGGGGGGGGGCCACATGTTGGAAATTTGCAATCATATAATATTAAATCATTATTTTACTGTCAAAATTTATAGTATTTGTTGCAGATAACCGTATTAATTTGTGCTAAACAAAAATTGTTCTTTACATCAAAATTAAAATAATAGTTTAATAGTCAGTAACTGACTGCACATTAAGTTCACCAACTTCCAAGGGGGGGCCGTGGCCTCCCTTGCCCCCGTTTCGCGACGCCCATGACTAAAATGGATTAAGAAATTGAAAAATTGTCTGCCTGCAGCTTTGTGTTAAATAGCTAAAACACTCCTCTTTTCATTGTCAGTGCACCGCGAAAGCGGAATTTGTAATAGTTCACTAATTAAGTCGGTCATACTGGTATTACACAGAGTGATAACGACACGATTCAGATCTCTGAGATCTTCGTTCGTGGAGTATGGCTGTTCGGAAAATGTCGCAAAAATTCGGATTTGGGCAGGCAAGGGTTCGGAGTGCTGGCAGACGCGTCTACGCATGCTCGGAGTGCGTATACAGGCGGAATGTTTCCTTATCCCTGTTCAAGGGTCTCGTACTGAAATGGGGCCAAGCCGGCAGAGGTTAAGCTAGCCTACTCTCCACTACCCAGGTTCCATGCGTATCATTTCTGCCGCGCGTTTCAAACACGCAGCGCAGTTTTGATGAACCGGAATTGAGATTAAAGGACTTGACCATGCACTGGTCATTATAACCGAGAAAACTTTTCTTGAACTGCAATTTAGGGGAAAATGACGGTTCAAATGATAAAATGCAGAACCATAGTTAAACATTATTTGTTGATGTATTACGATACGGTAGGCAATGCCTACCCTGCCTACCCTGAGGAGCCGCGCCTGACAAACACAACTGAACAATCCAATCATATTATAGCGAGTTGTTTACAACCGAATGGGGGATCTGTGTAGACATCAGCAGCTCCAGAGTTATCAGAGAAAGATTATAGCTGCACTTTTAACATATTGTGACACCGCCCGCTGGCCGCTCGTCAAAGAGGTGCTTACGGTCAAGCTACCTCACACCACGACGTCGCTGGGCAATGCGCGGCCAATAAACAAGGACAGCAACATCAGACCAGAACAAGGCTTCCAGGCAGTTCTTAAAGCTATGCACGTGCTCGACTTCTTTACAAGGAGTTTCTCGAGAAAAGGTGTATTTTCCAGAGAATTCGCCAGTTATTCTCCTGGCCTATGCGATTAGGGACAGCCAGTTAATTTTTAAGTTAGTTTTTAAGTGTTGTGTACAGTCAGTGTTGAGAGAGTTTGAGAGTATCGTCAGACATTTAATCGTCGCGTAGGAGTTGTTCGTTGTATGAAGCAGCTGTTTGTTAAACAGAGAGAAAGTAGAAAGACAGTGAAGTACGAGAGGATGGTCAGTTATGAGGTGCTATTCAATGTTGTATCTGCCATAATAAAATATGCCTATGGTGTCCTTAGTGAATAGAGAGGAGCTGGAACAGCACAGACAAGGAGTTAGATTGGTATTGTTACAGCCGTAAGAATTTCATATGTCTTTTATTTCTTTTTATAGACAGTAGTATTATTAAAAATTGTGCATTGTACCTTGATTTTTAAAGGAATGCATTAGGCGTTTTCTGGTTAGAGAAAAATATAAAACGAAACACATGAAGTGAATTTCTGTACAATTAATCACATATTAAGTGCCACAAAATAATATTTATAATAGCAAGGCAGAAGAGACCGTTATTCTTTTATAAACCAGTATTACTGCTTTAAATATTCTCTTTTTGCGTCGTAAATGATAAATAGCGAATGTTTCTTTAGAGGCCTTGCCCTTTTTTATGAATTGTTAATTTATTATACTCCCAAATGAAGCAATGCGACAGCAGGTGATCAAGTTGATGATAAATGTTCCAGGCTTCATCCGATAATAATTGTATAAAGAAAAAGTGCACCGTCTGCTGTGTGAAGCATTGTTTGTGGCACACCTGCTTTAATGGTAAGATTTCATTTCTTTCCAACAATTGGTTTAATATTATTAATAGCTCTCATTAATAGCTTCTTTCATCGTGTATAATAGCGAAAGTACATCAAGTAAATTTATTCGTCTCCGTGTGATGGGTAATAGTGGTAAAATAACACAGATCTGAAGGTAATCGTGTAATTAATGTACCCACTGTGTTTGCTTTTGCCAGCAGGACTTGATGTCAAAGTAAGCATAACAATATTTGTTCGGTATGATTTACAGCATCATACATGTATGTAAGTTAACTTGCATACATCAGTGGTGCGGAAAAAGTATGTCTGCTTTGACAGCCCGAGTTAGAATTGTTAGATTGAATTGTGTGGATAATGCTTTTTCAAGGGTTCTCTCATATTCATAAGATCCATATATAATCTGAGCATTTCATTCACATCTCTGCAAATTTAGGTTGTTGAAATGAGTGTTAAACGCCCTGAACAAGTAGAATATGAAGAAAAGGAAGATGATGATGATGAAGAAGAAGAAGAAGAAGAAGGAGGAGAAGGAGAAGAAGGAGAAGAAGGAGAAGCAGGAGAAGAAGGAGAAGGAGAAGGAGGAGAAGGAGGAGGAGAAGGAGAAGAAGGAGAAGGAGGAGAAGAAGGAGAAGAAGAAGAAGCAGGAGAAGAAGGAGAAGCAGGAGAAGAAGGAGAAGGAGAAGGAGGAGAAGGAGGAGGAGAAGGAGGAGAAGGAGAAGAAGGAGGAGAAGAAGGAGAAGAAGGAGAAGAAGGAGAAGAAGGAGAAGCAGGAGAAGAAGGAGAAGCAGGAGAAGAAGGAGAAGGAGAAGGAGGAGAAGGAGGAGGAGAAGGAGGAGAAGGAGGAGGAGGAGGAGAAGAAGAAGAAGAAGAAGAAGAAGAAGAAGAAGAAGAAGAAGAAGAAGCAGTATGGGACCTCCCGAGTGCGAGTCGCACACATTGCCGTGACGTCATCTCACCCTGTATCGCTTACACAATCATAGCGAAGGTTATGGCAAAAATAAGTGAACAGAATAAGTGTAAAAATTCCAACATTACCTTCTTCGCAGGCATGCAAAATTTATTCTGGCTCTGCCTAATCCCTTTTGAAGAGATTAATGTAATCCCCTTTATATTAATCTATACACGTCCTCCGCTTAAGTGTTAAAATCCACTGAACATCATCATGCTTGTCGTATTCAGTTTCTAGAACGAGTGGATCGTGCTAAAAGCTGTACTTTTAGAGGTAGCTGTCTAAAAAGAGTGCATGATAGAATTATTGACTATAAAGATTAATGATTTTATGAAAACATGTTAAGGAGACAGATAAATAATAGCAATAAATAATGATCATATGTTAAAATCAATGCATGATGCAAGAAGCATGAGTTACAATTCTGCCAGTCAATAAGAACCACAGATTACAATAAGAACTCATTTGCCAAGTTCCGTGTTGAGGAAAAGCAATTGGCTCTAAGTCAAACAGGGAATAATCCGTTTAGTGAGCTAGGTCAACAAACATCCGTTAGCTCAGGGTTCGTGTATTGAAACCCAAGCACATTCGGAAATCAGAATTACCTGCGATTTTGAAAATTATAAAGAGGAAAGAATTCATAGAAGTAATAAGCTCTTGTGTAAAAAGTTTGTTTCACATGTAAATAAGATTATAAGATTTGATAACGTACGCTATAGGAACTTATGTGGGGCAGTCATAAAGTAAGCGTTGATAAAAGAGCGTGCATTTCTAAAATTCGTGTTTTTCGTATATTACAGTCTACAATCGTTTAAATTATAGAAGGGCTGTGATCGATTACAGGCAGTCCGTAACGCCTAAAGACCGTGTTTGGAGCAACACATATTTGACGGAAGTCGCAAGGGAAATTTCTACTTTACATTTCAGTGACTTGCGGTAAATTGTGCTTTTTATTGTTACTACGGAAACAGTTATTTTAAATCGTGAATTTCTTGATACTTCAAAAGTTACACTTTCTCGTGCTAAAATTCAGCAACCGTTGAATTCTACAGTCTAAAACAATGAAAACTCGCTTCAAATAGCTTATTTATTAGCCTTCATTAAATTTATCAGCCAATTTAATTGGCGTTGTCCACTCTCACACTCAGTCACGCATATCTTGAGAAAAGAGCCCATAGTTCACCACTGAAGCAACCGGCAACATATTCATTAAAGACGGAGCTATTGGAGCCGGCAAGGAGAGACGTTATCAGTGCTTATTTATTTGCCAGATAACATAACAGCTGAAGATAAACCCAAAAGTTTAAAGAGTAAAATTTAAAAATTCTTAAATAGAAACTATAGCACCAAAACGGCTTATTATGACGTCATAAACCGTGCAAAATTACTCTATTTCTGGCACCAGTGCCAGAAAATGAATGGCGTAATTATGGAAATTAGGCAGCTATGACATCATCACCCAGATAATTTTCTCCAATGTTCCTGCAAAAGAAGATGAAATTGTCACTCTCGCAACATTCAAATACAAGAATTACCTTATAAGTTTATATTTAAGTAAACCTATGCCCCGGCACAACCGCCCATGAAGAGCAAAGCCTTACCGCCCAGCCGCTGCGTCCCCCACCTCGGCCCACTACAGGCGTCATTGGTGGGGTGCAGTACTGGAGGGTGGTACGTGGTTAGCGTCCCAACCCCTCCCGGTCAGTTATGCGGTCTTCACGACCTGGAGCCGCTACTTTTTCTCAATTGGTCCCTCCGGGACTAACGAGGCTGAGTGCACCCCGTGCCAGACCTCCCAGAGGGAATAAAATCCCCATGCTGGTATCGGGGATCGAACCCGGGTCCTCCGCACCAGAGGCAAGCGCGCTACCAACAGCGGTCTTACATTTAACAAATTTAGTAATTATTTTTGCGCATGTTAATGTTAAAATTGCATAAAACATTGTATGTAACACGTGTATAATCTTTTCATTGTGACTCTTAAAAATTAGAGCGTTCTTTTCGCTCACGCAGTAAATATGTACTGGTGTCATAATCAATAGTTACACAAACAACTATTTGAAGGTGTGAGTATCTGTCTAAATAACTAATATAATTCTTTGACCTGTTTTATATTAGATGTGCCAAATGTACAATGTTGATCAAAAGAATGAGTAATACAATACATTTGTTCTAAATTACCTCGGCTATCCTTAACATTGAAGTTACAATTGGGACAGTGTTTTCAACTGAGAAGATGCTGGGTAGTTATTTCCCTGGCTAAATATGCAGCTGGTGACCTAACTCTCTTTGCTGCAGGTGACAACAATCCATGTTGCTCTGGGAAAGGTAGACACAGACAGACAGACACCTGCTCTTGAACGAGCGACCAGGAAGCTGATTTCAGCTCCGGTGAACACCGACGTGTGAGAGCAGCGCCTCACAAAGGTCCCAGGTCCTCTTGGGGCTAAAGGATGGGACTGTCATTATGCTACACTTCATTTGAATGCAATTAGAACACAGTTATATGTAGAGGAAACACAAAGAAAGGTCTCAGATGGCCGGAACCAGACCATCTTCCTTCAGATGATATCACTACATGTTGACCGCTGAGATAATTATACACATAGGTAGGTATATCCAACACATGTGTGCCACAAACACTAGCTTTCTTTTGCCTCTGGAATTAATGAGCCCTTATTAAGTTCCAAATATACCTACAACACACGTTTCCCATAAACATGCTGCTTTTACCAAGAACAACCATGGCTACTCTTAACTGGTATTATTCCATTACTCCTCTGTTTGTCTACCCTACCATAATTCGTTTCTTCTTATTATTCTTTCTATCTCTACTGTCTGCCCATGGTAGGTAAGAGCAAGTATTGTATTTCGCCCAAAAATTAAATTTCGAAGGTTCATCCGAAATACATGTTTCGACAGCTCCCGAATCTCAACAAAATAAAATATTTTTAGAAAAACGTCCGTGAACCTGTGAGTCAGTGGGCAGATAAATCAAAAACAAAATGTCAGCTAAATTCCAAATTTTATTTTTAAGTTCAATGTCTTCCAAAGATGTGCCCTTATACCAGGTGGAAGGTGTTATTTCACTAACTGTCGCACAAACATTGTGTGAACAATGCTGTAATGCATTTCTACCTTAATTCTAATGAATTTAGTCACAACTTAATGTTAAAATGTCATGCAGAGTTTAATTTCTAAGAGAGATTTGGCAATGTCACGTGAACATTAAATTGTGATTAAATTCATTTGAATTGAAATAAGAAGACATTATAACATTATAACAATATTACATCAATATTTGCTTCATTCGCGGACTTATAATTTCACTTATTAAGAATAGTATGTTTTCAGGTTGGTTAGTACCTCTGGTAGCCATAGCGCAAAGTGAGCAGAACGAATGATGTATCGGAACTGAGTTGGAATGATTTCTGCAAGGCCAACGACCTCACATTACCTAGGCAAGTGTATCGCGCATTTAGGTGTGAAGTAAAACGATCAGTATATCACAGATGTTCATTTAGCGGCGCAGCTACGATATTCTTCTTCTTCTCTTTATTATTATTATTATTATTATTATTATTATTATTATTATTATTATTATTATTATTATTATTATTATTATTATTATTATTATTATTATTATTATTATTATTATTATTATTATTATTATTATTATTATTATTATTATCATTATTATTATTATTATTATTATTATTATTATTATTATTATTATTATTATTATTATTATATTATTATTATTATTATTATTATCATCATCATCATCATTATTATCATTATTATTTTCATTATCTTCACAACCATTATCATCATTATTATTGTCATCATCATTATCATTATGATCATCAGTATGATCATCATGCTTATTATCATTATCATGATTATCATCATTATCATGATCATCATTATCATAATTATCATAATTATTATCATTATTATTCCTACTACTGCTACTACTGCTACTGCTACTACTACTACTACTACTAGTACTACTACTACTACTACTACTACTACTACTACTACTACTACCACTACTACTACTGCTGCTGCTACTACTGCTACCACTACTACTGCTACTGCTACTACTACTACTACTAGTACTACTACTACTACTACTACTACTACTACTACTACTACTACTACTACTACTACTACTACTACTACTACTACTACTACTACTACTGCTACTGCTACTACTACTACTACTAGTACTACTACTACTACTACTACTACTACTACTACTACTACTACTACTACTACTGCTGCTGCTGCTGCTACTACTGCTACTACTACTACTCTGCTACTTCTACTACTGCTGATAATCTATGAAAACCTACATTTGGTACTAAACGTTCCATAAAATAAATTACAATTGGAATTGAACTCACCATTTCTGTAGATCATTCGCGTGCAGACAGGTAGTAACGTAGATCCTATTGTGCACTATTATTGTCAATTACTATCATACATATCACTTTTCACTTTCTTCAACATTGAACTTGAAATTGCAAAAGAATGAGACTCTGGATCTGACACAAGTATCTTTGCATGTAACAATCCGCACATTGTTTATGTTAACAACCGATTCCCTACTTTTGTTTTCATCAGATTTGCAGTTGAGAACACTCGTTCCACCGTAGCACTTGAATGTGGAAGACTCTAACGGCACCAGATAAATTTGGATAAAAGAGGGAAAACTTGTTTTGAATTGGCATATTTCTTTTTCTTTACTTCGCTCCAAAATTCTTGCGCTGTAGAGTTACTGCCACATGCAATGTGAGTACTGCGCAATAGCCTCCATTATGTATCTATTTGATAGCCTCCATTATGTATCTATTTGCTGGATTTCTTCTACTTTCACCAAATTAGGAAACAGAAGCAAGAGGTGCAATTGACTGAAACTGTTTGGAGTTTAGCTGGTTCTAATAATTCCAACATTGTAACAAGAGGATCACTTAAAGAAAAATCTGATGTGTTGCACTCACATGACTTTCTCCACTCTTGTACTAACCATTCTTACAAACTCTTATTCCTATATCTACTTTCTTGATAGTTGAGATAAACATTTGTACAAATTCTTATTGCGTATTTCCTTGTAGGTGCAAGGGGAATGTTAGAATACAGTAGGCTTTGTGCGATAGTCAAATGTTTGAGATTCTGTTGTCTTTGCACACTTAACATATAAAAAAAATGAACTACGATGATCCATTTCACGAAACTTCTAAGCTTTCCGAAACTCACACACATAACAAGGAATATCTCCAGAATGGTTCACCCTACAAGAAAATTTATTGAGACATAAATTATGTATTTTAGCAAGATCTACATTTTTTGTATAGTATAATTTGGTCTATCTCCAACGGTTTACCAGGTATGCAAAAGTCGTCCAGAGTAAATATGACTACAGGGGCTATAGCCAGAAAATTCAAGATATACATTTCATTTATCATAAAAATATCTCAAACATATGACATTTTAATCAAAATCGTTAGAGCCATTTTCAAGAAAATCAAAATTTTCGAAAAATTTTCCATGTAAAGGGTAGCTTAGGGTGTGGCTATTTTCTTCAAAATCTTCGTGTCGCTTCCTTAAAAGTCATTAAACTTAAATACCAACTTTGGTTTTTAACCGACTTTTCGTTTTTGAGTTATGCTGTCCACAGACTGACAGACTGACACACAGACACACACACGGACCTTTTTCTAAAAATGCTTTTTTTGGATTCAGGGGGCCTCAAAACATGTATTTCCGGTGAAATCTCGACATCGAATTTTGGGTGGAATACAATACTTCCCCTACTTATCAGTAGAGAAAGTAAAAACAAATTATTATGTGGCGAACTGACTGGACTAAAAATCACAGCGTAATTTGAAAACTTGTACACGTTTGTTTGGCAGGGATGAATTTGTCAAAGATATTTGAACTTTGGCACCAAAATACATGTTTTCAACAAGAAGAAATACTTTTGGATCACTATATTCAATTTTATCTATTTCAGTGGGATACAAATGTTCGGGTTTAATGTAGCAGTCAAGGATAGTTCGCAATGCAGAAACAATATCCCCTTTAGATTTTGATTTACATTTGCTTGTTTAGACCGTTAAAAACAGGTAAAAGAAACAGAAGGAACTCCAGGTATAGCTTGTTGTAGGGTGAATTTAGCTTGTTCAGAATTACTTCAGTTACTTTCAGTTTCTCTTTAGAAGAAACATGGGTGAAGTAAAGAATAAGGGTATCATACTGCTTTAATACACGAGAAACGACTAACTCGAGAGATAACCGCCGTGTTTGGCTTGGCTGTAATAATTTGTGTGGCTTAGTGTTGACAAAAGTTTGAAAATCTTTGAGAGCTTCCGTACGCTTTACACTGGCATAAAAATAATTGAAGACATCTCGAACAGGATCTTCTGGTTCCCGCGGAAGTTTAGTACAAGCGTAGGATGAGCACAAATTGAATGAATGGCAAACACATTTCATTATAAACAAGTCTGGTATATCATTCATTAGAAGAGCAGACAAATAATGTCTTTTACCCGTCATAACACTAGTTCCATTTGGGGCTAATCCAATGAGGCTGTCTTTGTAAGGAACGTTTCTAGAAGTAAAAGATTTCACCACACTTTGATATAAATTGCATTAGCATTACTTACAGATATCACATCGAAAAAGGAAACCAAAATCCTACTAATACCATAATCAAATCGAACAAGCAAACCCAAATGTTTAGAAGAACTGACATCTGTAGATTCATCCACAATTACAGAACACTAATTTTTTCTCAGCATTGCATATAATATTTCTCTACTTTCAAGACCCAAAACGTTACTGCAGTATGATTACTTTATTGAACCAAACACAGGGCAACTGTTCTCAGTCGGAGGAAAGATGAAGGGACAAGCTAATCGCAACAGCGATGTCTCCCTAGGATAAAGATGCATAATCTAAATAATGCCGTATATGCACATCAGCACCCAAGATGGCAATATAAACAGAAGTGAGAAGCTTAAACTCAAATGATAAATAGCAAATTTCAATAGCCTAACAGTTAGGCCCTAACTAAACTACTGGGAAGGGATATTCTGTCACGATGAAGCAATCCAGATGTGGTATACTGTTTATGTAAACAGGTGATTATGTTAATCTTTCGCCCTTATACAATGGCCTGAAAATCTTTTTCGGAAGGGTTAATGTACGATGTCAAGGAAAACATGTTTAAAAATGGAAAATATGTAAAAAGCAGGAGATTTTGAACTGCGCACAGTTTTTAGCAGTATGTCGATAGATTTGCAAAAAAGCAGATATGCAAAATCAGTAGATCTGGCAACCCTGATCTTGACATCGAACTTTTAGGTAGAATACAATACTTCCTCTACTTACTGTACGCGGTAGAGAAAGTAAAAAGGTCTGTGTGAACTGTGTGCGTGTATGTATGTCTGTGAACAGTACAACTCATAAACAAAAAGTCAATTAAATAGTAAACTTACATTGAATATTTTTCGAAAAATTTGATTTTCTCCAAAATTGGCTCTAACGATTTTAATTAAAATACCACATGTTTAAGATATTTGGATGACAAATGAAATGTATATTTTGAGTGTTCTGGCTATAGCCCATATTGTCCTGTTTACTCTGGATGACTTTTGAATAACTCGTAAACCGTAACGGGTAGACAAACTCTTACTCTACAAAAAATGTAGATTTCACTAAGCACACACTCTATGTTCAAATAAACTTTTTTGTAGAGTGAGCCATTTCGGAGATATTCCTTGTTATTTGTGAGTTTTGGAGAACTTGTACTTTTGTCAAATGGAACATCACTATTAACTTTTTTATATGTCAACCGTGCAAAGAGAACAGAATTCCAAAGCTTTAAGACATTTGACTATTGCTCAAAGCCTACTGTATTGCCATATTCCCCTTGAACCTACAAGGAAATAAGCAATAAGATAATTTCTGAAAATGTTTATCTCAACTAACACGAAGAAGATAAAAAATAAGAGTTTGTACCTGTATAATAGCCACCTGTACTATAACTCAGGTTATAACTGTGAACTAATTTTAATAGATTGAATTAATCTCTTGGTAATCTTTTGTAACAATTATTATAGGTATCATTTTGATTAAACATTAGTCATTTTATAGATAATTTTTCAAATATTTTAAGGTCATCAAAATCCTGGACATAATTATAAATGAAAGCAACGCTGTGTTTACTGTATGTTAAACACTTTGGATTGGTTGTGAAACTGCCAGGCTTCGCAGCTAACTTTACTTGATCACAATATACGGCATTGCAATATGTCCTCACATTTTCCCATGGAAACCCCAGTGTCTCGCCAACAAGGCGAGACACACACTTTGATTGCAACGTTACTGGATCATTGATCTTCGTCTGGTGACGGTGTGGGATTTTGCCCAACTCTGTTTCCTCCTTGTTGCACCGGAAAAACAGATGAGTATGTACCGGAAACACTGACTGTTACATTTTAGAGATTTTACTAACCACATTTAAATCAGCATATAACAAGCGTCGCAGACAACATGGTTAGATACAGGTTAGGCGTCTAAATTATTTGATTGGGAATGATTATTTAATAATAGAGTCATTATAAGCAGCACGGGTACCCCCTTTTGTTCATCGGCTGGTTTAATTTTTACTTTCTCTACTATGTATAGTAAGTAGGGGAGGTATTGTATTCAACTCAAGAATTCGATGTCGAGATTTCCCCGGGAATATGTGTTTTGAGGCCCTCTGAATTTAAAAAAAAAAAAAAAAAACATTTTTAGAAAAAGGTCCGTGTGTGCTTGATTGATGGTGGTGATGATGCTACTGCTGGTGGTGGTGCTGATGATGATGCTGCTGGTGCTGATGGTGTACATAAGTAAGCGGCATCATGAAAAGGAGTTAACAATCAACACTGCAACTCACTGAAAGGGGTATCTACGCAGGCTATTTATAGTATTTTAAAAATCATTACTGTCGGAACATTATGTTGTCACTGTAGCACATCTTGAAAAGTGTGTATGGATTTCACAATTTCACCAAGTGATTTTATACATTTGAAATAAGTATTTCATAATTTGATTTGTTGGTTAAGAGAGTTATGACATGCCATGGTATGTTTATTATGTTTATATTGTAACCATTCTAGAACTTTGGCACTCGCTTAATCTGTAATCATAACAAGTAGTAGTAGTAATAATAAT
The DNA here is from genome assembly GCA_030765045.1 of Tenodera sinensis. Taxonomy (NCBI): domain Eukaryota; kingdom Metazoa; phylum Arthropoda; class Insecta; order Mantodea; family Mantidae; genus Tenodera; species Tenodera sinensis. Next base: position 107,444,114 of record CM060968.1, on the reverse strand, counting down.
AATAATAATAATAATAATAATAATAATAATAATAATAATAATAATAATAATAATAATAATAATAATAATATTAATAATAATAATAATAATAATAATAATAATAATAATAATAATAATAATAATAATAATAATAATAATAATAATAATAATAATAATAATAATAATAATAATAATAATAATAATAATAATAATAATAATAATAATAATAATAATAATAATAATAATAATAATAATAATAATAATAATAATAATAATAATAATAATAATAATAATAATAATAATAATAATAATAATAATAATAATTAATAATAATAATAATAATAATAATAATAATAATAATAATAATAATAATAATAATAATAATAATAATAATAATAATAATAATAATAATAATAATAATAATAATAATAGAAAATATATACAACTTATATAAAAATGTAGAACACAAAACACTAAGTTCTTTTTTGTATACGGCATGATATCTATATGTTGACTTGAAGATAAACATGTAATATCTTGTTGCAAATGATGTACACGGTGTTGACACGGACAAATTCCTCCAGTGATATCGGTCGCGAGACGACTTTTGGACTCGTGAAATCAACCAAGCCCTAAGGAAGGGGATGTGTAGCGTTGTGTTGCATAGTTACACGGCGAAAGGCTCATGAAGCACACGGATTCACGAATCTGCTGTTGCCCACCTTTGGTCTAGTGTCTGGCTCGGGTTATACCAGTTCAGCGGTTAGGATTTCAACGACCCAGCAATATACCCCTCTCATTATTATTACGTAAACAGTTATTTTAAACAGTGAAGTATTGATAGAAGTTAAAAGCCTTAATACTTCAGCAGTTTCTGGTGCTAAGACTCAGAGACATTATTGCTTTGTAAAACAGTTCAGATAGATCATGATTAGCTTTCATTAAATGTATCAGTCAACCTAACTGGTGTTGAGTTATACACCCATGGTTCACCACTGGAGCAGCTGTCTAGACATCGTCAAAAAGGTAACGTCACACACAAGAAGATATCATAAGGAAGGTCACAAATATACGAAGACAAAGGATTTGATGTGAAGAACTGGACATTTCTAGAACAACTGCATATGTAATCTTATCGATTTACTGCAATTACTGTCTTTTTTTTCCCCCGAAAAATGCTCAATAGAGGACTTCGCCTCAACCAACTGAGTATACATTTTATTGCTGAAGTAGCAGAGCTCATTTGAAACGCTAATAGGAAGTTTGCCCTTCACAAGCTGTTGATTTCACAGCTTCACTGCACAGGGCACGGTCCTGTTCGCTTCCTCTCGTATCAAAAGGTCGGCAGTAAACGGTACTGGCTGCAAAAACATCCGTTTTTTGCGCCATCAAAGCAATGCTACAAATAACAGAAAAAGGTGCCTTGCGTAGCTTAAGAGCTAAGCCACCCTGATGGCTTTGTATTCATAAATACAAGTCAATGCAACAGAAACTCCCCTTGTGTTGGTCACAAAACTGATTAACTCGGCAAATGATCACGAAAAATGTCTTGTCCTAAGTAAGTTGGAATTTGCCTCATCGTACAAATGCTTTGCCTTTAGAGAAAAGAATTGTTGATGTTCTAGTTTTGAATGCCTATTGCTCCCAATAAAACTAGGGTGTTGATTCCAAATGTGGTATCAGCATGCTTTTGAACATGGTGTAACTACATTCCACAAGAACTACCAGCAATTGGTAATTGATATTATTTTACAGGAAGAAATCTTCTTTTCGTACTTCCTCCATAAGTATGAGAAGTACTTCTTCTTGTCAGATACCAACAGTAATCTGCATTCATGTTAACCGTCCAACCGCTATGGTATCTTCTTTAATGTTTTTTAAATCTTGATGAAAATGTTCACCTGTTTCTCGCTGTAAAATCCCAGACAACAATCTGGAAAATAGATAATGTGAGCATGTAGTAAATGCAACTTCAATCTCATGATTGGTGTTCACAATGAGTTAGTAATCTGGACTCCTTCTGTTGCCTAAGAAGTGTTTTACATATTTCTAGCTGTACCAGGGTTTCTTTTCTTTTTAGCTCATTGTAACCTCAAAATTGGTGTCACACATTAATTTCCTGATCTGAACTTCAGTAAAATCACCTGCTTTCAGCTTATTTAGGGTCATTCTGTGATAAACACTACACTGCACTTAAAACACTCACTGTCCTTGTTTGGCACCCGTACAAGGTGACTCGTGATATCCAATATTGCGAAACACACAATCTCGAGCCAACCGAAAACGGATTACGCTGTTCAATTCAGCCCAAAAAAGTCTGTTTGGTAACACGCATTCATTCTAAAACATTTTTGATGCAGATCAGCATGATTCAAATGAGATTTCTTAGATATGTATTATAAAACTCACAATGAATTTATCTATAATCAAAACATTCCATATAGTCTGCTCTTAAAGAATTTAACTTAATATAACTTTCCAATCCTGGAGTGGTTGCTGAAGAATTATTCGTAAGGTTATAAAGGGTATATTATACAATGAAGAATTACTTGATCAAATATATTTTAATGTCAGTAAAACAAATTCCGGAAAACGACCTATTTTTAATTTTGTTGCTATGCTATCCTATGTATATATTCGATGTATATCTAGGTTCTATAAGGCCTGTTCAATATAACTTTGCCCCTTATTTAACTGTCAGTGCACTATAGTCACTCTCAATGACTGTCGACGGATCTGGGTTGCCAATGTTTAAAAGTAAAATTATCGTACCGCTTACTCAAAATTATAAATTTGGATTCAAAATTATCGTAGATCATAAACCAAATGCTACAACAATAAATCTATTAGCATAACACGAAAATGTAATAGTATTGATGTTTATGGTATCCACTTACAAGATTGATGACCTCAATCAGTATTACAACTTTAGTACTTATGTTTCTCGCACTATTCATCTGAAAGTTCATCTACCTCAACTGTCGGACCCACTACTTTCTTTCATAAGCTGATTCGCCCAAATAAGTCCATTTACGGTATCTAGCGCCATCTGTTTCTAATTTTTGGTTTTTATTAAACCTAGTTTGGAAAAACCTCTTTCACAAGAAGTGTTTCTGTGGAGCAATCACTGATAATGCAACCTCCACCAGTTCTTTGAAATCAGTATTTCCACCAAGGTGACATGTGTTTAACAACACTCCAGAAACTGCTAGGTTCAGGCATGTTCTTCATTTCACACGGAATATCACTTATTCCGAGTTTTTTCTGAACAGTGCCTTCTTCATTGGGATTACCAGATCTGGGCACACTGGCAACAAGAGGATAAAGGGCAAAAGGATTAGTAAGATATAACATGGTTGCCTTAGAGGGGTGGAGACGGGCCATGAGGGCAAAAGTGGTGTCGCTATTTCTAATTAATTTCATTTCGCTGGTGTGGCAAATTGGTGAAAATTATATTTCACCGGTATTGAAATTACCGTACACCCCTAAAATTATCGTACGGGTTGGCAACCATGATTACAAACATTTAAATTATCGTATGCCCCCATAATTATCATACGGGTTGGCAAACCTGTGACGGGTAGGTTGCTTTGCGATACAAAATAGTTTCTTATTTAACGTGATAATTTATTTATTATTGTTATAATAAGTATTATAACTATTATTATCATTATTATTTATTATTTTTGTGTATAATACGTAGCGTCATATCGGAGGATGATTGAATGAAACTGGTGAAATGCTGAACTTGGAAAAATTTCATCATTTATATTAAAGGGTCAGAATATTTTCCTTATATTCTCCTTTGTCTCAACTTCTTTTTTGTTGCTGTTTACAATCACCAAATGTTTTACATTTTCCATTGTTAGCTACCTCCCGTTGCTCGTTAAGCAGGAAAACATCTCTCCACCTCACAGGATGACAGAGGTGCATACACAAAAGCTGCTATCTGATTAACTCTAATTTCACTAGACTGTTGGGAGCGTTCCCCTTTTAAGATTTCTTCAATCTCACACATTTGTTCGTATCCAGGGTTTTTTGAAACAATACTACATGCTTTTTCCTTCACCACATTGCCAATGGTTCCCGGTACTGAATTCAATTTAGAGATTGTGCTTGTAAATGCACTTAACTTATGTTGTTGGTTTCCAAATAAGTTATGACAGATGGAAGACGAGAAAAACGTGTACACATATAGGAAATGTTACTTTCTACTTCTGGGTTCTTTAATATATCTTGGACAATTTTAATTAATTCAGAATTTTTGGGATCAGATGTTTTTATTACATTCCTGACTGTTTCCAAATGTTTGTAGTAACAGAGAACTGCACATAACAATGTTCCCCAACGCGTTATAATAGGTTCTGGTGGAATTAGGACATTTGGTGCAGTTGCTTTGAAAGTTTGTTTTCTATATAGTGCTTTAACAAATATAATACAAAATTCTACCATCTGTAGTTATCAAATCTGTTTCAACTCATGTTGATATCCCTCTAACCTATCTTTGTCACTCACTTTTACTTTCGGTATAATTATATGAAAACTAAAAATTTATACAAGCTACACTCCACTGGCCTCAAGTCTCAACTCACAAATGATGAAATAAGGAATTATTGTGAGTTTTGAAGTTTCTGTCAAATTTCAGAGGTGAATTTCTAAAACAAAACATAAAGTAACACTTGAATATTTTGAAAGTCATTCCTTTAATACGATACAATTCATTATAAATCAAGTGGAATTAAGCAATTAAGTTAAAACTAAATTAATATTATATAACATTCACAAACAGCAGTTGAACATAATTCTGACAACCCCTTAACATTCACCTTCATTTGTACTGCTAGAATCATCAAACAACCCGTATTAGGCGGGGATTTCCCGATATGACGTCGCTAAATGCGTTGCAGGCTTGAGTTCCAACTTTCTAGCAGTGTTGCCAAGTTTCAAGACCAATTCGTATTTGTATGTGCAGCAAATTCGCAACAAATAAATAAAAATATTAAACTATCTATGTAAGTTAAGCAAATATGCGGCATATTTGAAACATACAGAAATATTACGCACATTAACAAAACGTGTAAAATATACACATTAAAATTTTATTTAAATTGTTAGAAATTTAGTAATTCACTCACATGCCAGTTGAGCATACTTTCTGGCAACAGCGAAAAAAATATGCATTTTTATGTACTCCCTGTCCCTGGTGATAGCTTTAAAATTATGTATTCTCCAACCTTTGAATAAGTTATTGGAACTAGATGAAAAATTTCCGAGGTTATTCCAACAATAGTGTTTTTCCTTTCCAATTTGATTTTCTTTTTATAGGTTAGTGTAGAGAAGCAAAAGACATCTCTTGGTGCAAGTTAGGGAAAAACGATAAAGAACCAATTCCGTTAACTATGCACTAAAATGGCATAAATGGCAAGAAGTGTGATGATAATGACACTAATAAACATTGGGAGCATGCTTCTTTCTTAACAGTGCCAACAAAGAATCAGCTTTTCGCAAGAAGTTTCGCACGAGCCTATAAATAAAGTACGCGATCGGATAATATGTTTGGAATGTCTTCCTTTTCTTTCAGAAGATCTTACGATAAAATTCTTTAAAGTAGAGAACTGAATGACTGTGGAATGTGGAATGCGGAATGGAAAAGTGGATAGAACAACAGACTGAGAAAGGAGCTAATTGCCTTAACATACCAGAAATGATTAAGAAATCACAGAACAAAATCTAGTTGGTGAGGCCAGCTCGTTTGTTTCAAAATACCTGAGTAACAAATAAGTATACAATTGTTATGTAACAGATATATGCAGACGTTGAATTATTGATAAGACATATGCTATTTGGCAAATGTATAACCAAACACTACTTTGTATTAAGATCACGTCGTTAGTGAATTAACTCACAAGGAAGCAGGCTCAACATTGGGTGTGTTATTGCAGTTACTAGCATCCACCAGCATAACAGTTACTACTACTGGTATTATAACTGCTGCCAGTAAAACTACTGTCGCTATTACTCCACCACAACCCCTACAACCCTCTCCGCTATCACTAATACTATTCCTAACTAGTGCTACAAGCACCACCTATTACTGGTCAACAATCAATGCTACTACACAACACTACTAATAGCATCACACCAACGTCACCACCGCTGCCTCCGCCGCCACCATCTCGACCACAACCACCATCACCACCACCGCTGCCTCCACCACCATCACCTCGACCACAACCATCACCACCACCGCTGCCACAACCTCGACCACAACCACCATCACCACCACCGCTGCCTCCGCCACCACCACCTCGACCACAACCACCATCACCACCACCACCGCCACCACCATCACCACCGCCACCACCACCACCATCACCACCACCAACACAACCACCATCACCACCGCAGTCATCACCACGGCAAAATGACCACCACCACTACCGTCACCATCGCTACCACCACTATCACCACCGACGCCGCCGCCGCCACCCCCATCATGACCACAACAACCACCACCATCACCACCACCGCCATTGCCACAGCCACTGTCACAACCGCCGCCATCGCCACTGCCACCACCACGACCGCCATTACCCATGTAAAACAACTGTGGGGCGAAATTCCAGCACACCGGCGGCGCTGATATGATCCTGTCAATTAACAGCGTCCTTAACAAACAATATAGCAGTATTCAGGTTCTTCAGAACGGCACTAGATTTGTTTTACACAGTCATGGGACCGAGCGGGATGGCTCAAGTGGTAACGTCTGTGGCCCGCATTCGGGAGGCCGCAGGTTCGATTTCCGCGGCTGTCTTTTCTGGCCTTGGGGTTTTTCGGTTTTTTTTTTCCGGGTCACTAGGCAAATGCGGGAAAGATATTTACCTTACATCCCCTGAATCACTCCCGTTCATTTCACTCTTTCTCCATCCAGTGTTTCCAAGTTGCAGGAGTCAGCGGGGTCGCCGGTAGGATGCCCTGCGGTGGATCTTGCACTCTGGAAATATGGTGTTCGGCTGAGGGGAGGAACTGTGGTCGGCTGGCAGCCCACCAGGGGGACTTATTTACCAGCCGAACCTGGCTAGTAGCGTGCTCTCTGTGGCGACCTGGAACTCCGTCGGGCTGAAGAACTGTCGCACCTGTTAGGGACCCACCTATAGTTCTGACTGCGATGCTTTCTGGCCGCCTCTCATATCGTCCTGCCTCCCGGGACCTGACGCACAATAAACCATCGGTTGACTTGTCGGAATCGTCCCCATTACAGACAAGACAAGACATAATCATGGGTTAGAAGGATCAATAGCTTCAGTGTCGATCAGAGGAAGATATGTCTGTAATTAGCACTTATCACAAAATTCAATGTTTGGGGAGGATTCGAATTATATTAGAATTTGCAGTCTTTAAAAATGATTCACTAGTTTCGTTTATTGACCTGTTAGTCTTACACTATGGCTAATCTTCGCCGATAAAACTGTGTTGTAAGTTCAACCTTGGTTGCACAGTAAAAGCTATTTAAATTTGGTAAATTTTGCAATAATTCTAAACTAGGCAATCGGAATGGTCCTGCTATGTAATTCGACCCTAATGAGAACCAAATCTCCGAATCTATACCTTGTTATGCCGCTGCCGCCCACTTGAATAGCTCAATTGATTAGGGCAGACAGAGGTATCCAATTACAACCGCCTCCATGCTATAAACGCTCTACCAGTCATGCGGAATGTCTCATTCAAATGAGAGCATTTAAATGCCCAATTTGGAACCACCAGTTAGAGAAGAACATCGTGGGCTAACTACCCCGCAGACATTTCTTATAAAGAAGCAAAGTGCTACATAATTCGCTAAGGAACGAGGATATTAAGTAAAAATGTGTCCTCCATTCACATTATTTTCTCTACTCGCTTGCTCTCGGGCATGCCTAAATGTAGTAATTATCTTCTGCCAGCTGAGCCTGAATGTATCTCTTCACTAAAGTGCAGGTTTCCATTCATCAGCTCGACTATTGATTATTCTCGTACGTTCAATCAAACAACAATTATCACGAGTTCAGAAAAAGTATAAATATGATGTGTTGCACTCACATGACTTTCTCTGCTCTTGTACCAACCATTCTTACAAACTCTTATTCCTATATCTTCTTAAAGCTTTCAAATTCCGTTCTCTTTGCAGGTTAACATATAAAAAATGAATAACGATGTTCCATTTGACGGAAGTATAAGTTTCCCAAAACTCACACAAATAACAAGGAATATATTCGAAATGGTTTACTCTACAAAAAAATTTATTTGGACATAAATTGTGTGTTTTAGCAAGATCTACATTTTTTGTATAGTAAGATTTGGTCCATCTCGGACCCTAATGATCAAGTTGTCGACGGGCCTTTAAACCCAACACACTCACTCACTCACTGGTTCATCTCTTATGGTTTATCGGTTATTTTAAAGTCATCAAGAGTAAATAGGACTACATGGGCTATAGCCAGAAAATTCAAGATATACCTTTCATTTTTCATAAAAATATCTCAAACGTATGTCATTTTAATCAAAATCTTTAGAGCCATTTCCAAGTTAATAAAAATTTTCGAAAAATTGTCCATGTAAAGGGCAGTTTAGGGTGGGGCTATTTTCTTCAAAATCTTCATGTAGCATCCTTGAAAGACACTTAACTTAAATACCAACTTTGGTTTTTAACCGACTTTTCGTTTTTGAGCTATGCTGTCCACAGACTGGCAGACACACACAGAACTTTTTCTAAAAATTCATATTTTTTGAATTCAGGGGCCTCAAAACATATATTTCCAGTAAAATACTACAAGGACTACAATACTTCCTTCACTTACGATATGTCGTAGAGAAAGCAAAATGTCGGACCACGTGACAGTGAGACGTAACTTCACTGTGGAAATTTGTACAAAAACATACAATCTGACAAATAGCTTATTTCTACAAAAATCAAGAAACACGTACCTTTTTCTTTTCGTACATTAACGTTCTCCAACGTAATGTCATATCGGGCGACGAATGAATGAAATGGGTGAAATGATGCTCAAATGAGTCCGAGGTCCTTAGAGCTTAAAGTTACCTGACATTCTTCTCAAGATTAGGGAAAGCCTAGGAAAAAATCTTATCTGGACAACTCATTCTAAATGAGATTCGAACTGGCGACCTCTTGAATGTGAGGCAGAAATGCTAGAGCCACACTGCAGAGATGGGATAAGAAGAAAGGGAGAAAAAAGAAGAAACATGTACGAAAGATTTATACGCAATTCTTGGATTGGGGAAAATCAAAATGCATAACCTCATTTTTAGAAAATGTATTGCTGGTGTACTTCGAAGAATTATTGCAAAATATGAAGCCATCGACCTTGTGAACTCACTGCTCTATTCTGAAATCACATGCTCAAGCTCGAGATCAAAATAAAATCAATACTTTCGCGTCTGCGCACATGTCATAATCCTGCCAGCTGCGTAAGGTAAGGTCAGGTCAATGCACTTATTGACTCACTTATTTTATTTTATCGAAATATTTGGTTAATTTAGTATTGTACTGCAAAGTTGCCATGGTAGCTCAGTGGTTAGACTAGCCGTGCTTAGAGTGGAAGACCCGTGGTTCAAATCCCGGCTTTGGCATTGCATTTGTTAGTCTTGATTCTACCTCTCGAACTTTGCCCACACACAGCTTGTGTGTACAAAACAATCAATTATTAATTATTTTTATTAATTATATTATTACTATTGTTGTTTATTATTGTTGTTTATTATTATATTTATTATTGTTGTTATTGTTATTGATGTTATTATTATTATTATTATTATTATTATTATTATTATTATTATTATTATTATTATTATTATTATTATTATTATTATTATTATTATTATTATTATTATTATTATTATTATTATTATTATTATTATTATTATTATTATTATTATTATTATTATTATTATTACTAATTGACCTTATAAACAGTTACCACGAAATAGCATGTTTAGAAAAACTCCTACCTTCCAGAGATGGCACACAAAAATTTTTAATAAAATCCCCCATCTCATGACATGTTTATTTTCTCAAAAATGACTAATCATTTTTGTTACAATATTCTATATAAAAGCTGTTTACATAAGAAATAAAATGTAAATATTGAAGTTTCTGGAAATAGCCTGTGATGTCCTCTACATTCGGAAGGAATTTTGCAGAATTATTTAATGCTAAGCGACAGAAGAAAACGTGTTGTACAAAATTATATAGATCTCTTTAAAACACACAACTTATTTGAAATAGGTTCTTTTGTGGCATAAGCCACTTCCGAGCTATCCGCTATTGATAATTCCAGTTGTTCACTAACTTTATCATTCTTTTGAAGTCCGGTCAACATCCAGTTGTTCTCGCCATTACATGGAAAACGTATGAAATGTTAAGGCCAGTACATTTGCGTCCTTAAACAAGTGACTATCGCTGTTTCCTTTGTATCTATGTAGAACGAAATGTATAATAAAACCTTATGCTCAACCATGTCGTAATGTAGCGCTTACACGCCATTGTAATGGCTATCCACCAATCAATTGTTTATAATGACACTGTTATCCACCAATCAAAGTTGCACTGTTTATAACGAAACTTCTATCCACCGATAAAAGGTGCACTTCTTCATAATGATACTGCTATCGAAGCGAGAACAAACTGAGATGTTGCCACACTTGAGACCAGCAAACACTGCCTGGCACGATGCGGCAAACACTCATCTCCAGCGGTTTATGAATTACATAATCTAATGTACAAAAATCTAGAAGTTGGGCTAGTCTGTGGGGCATAGTGGATAGCTAACTAGCATCATTCTTGCACATACGTAGTTAAATAAACATTGTGCGTCGGAAGATGACGCATATCCGGTGGGGGGAGGGCGAACATCCAGTTGAGTGGACCAGTAAAATAACAGTGTAGATGTAAGGGTAGCTTTGCCCTGTTAGTTTATAATTCCTGCTGAGAAATAAAGCGACATATTGGAGTTGTGCACTGTCCAAATCAAGCCTTCCGTGCAGAGGGTGTCGATATAAGTTAGAAAGGACAGAACGAGCGGGATCGTCTCCCATGTTCTCAAAGGTAACGCTTTCGACTTCCTGGTACTGACAGTAAGCGCACCAAGTTTTGAAGAATATTATTCATATTTCCCACGTTAGTCATCAAGAGGACACTGACGTCGTCGGCATAAGCCAAGGTAGGAAATAGGCAGCCCTGAAAGGAAATTCTGGCAACGGTCCGATCTGAGAAAGCAAGAGATTCAAGACCAACGCAAACAGAACCATGGACACCGGGCATCCCTGACGAACTGTCCTGCAAACAAAGGTGCAGAAAGAAAACCATTAATGTGTAACACAGCGGAAATGTCAGTATAGAGTAAATGCAAATATTGCGCAAATGCGTCAGGAAGCCCATGCCATCGCAGTGCCTCAAATAATCGCATGAGACGCTATTAAACGCGCTCTGAAAATCCAAGTACGCCAAAATTGCCCGTTGGTGGGTATGCTGATAAAGGACAACACTGCCACGTATCATACAAAGCACATCAAAAAAGTGCGGCCAGGCACGCCACTTTTCTGTGCGGATTGCAGAAGACCTAGAAGCAGCGTTCGAAATCTATTAACCAGCACCCGCGTCAGAAGTTTATAATCATAAGTTAATAAACTAATAGGCCTGTAGTTCGCGACATGGGACGCATCACCCCGCTTGGGTATAAGCGATATAACGCCCTTCTTTTGGGAATTTGAATTTGAATTTGATTTGGTTTAAGGGCGCTCAACTTCTAGGTCATCAGCACCCTTAAAAGATTCATGGCAATAGCCAGATATAAATATCACTCAAAAAATAAAAATACTAGCAACAAGAAAAGTTTACAAAGGTAAAAAGCAGTGGCAATAGCCAGATATGAAACAAGGTGATAAATATGTCCAAAAGCAGAAACAGATAATTAAAAAAATTTAAATCCTCAAATTGATATTGCACTCCGCTAAAAAATTAAAAACTCTATCAACCGCTGTTTTGTCGTCCGCTAGGACCTCTGCAAGTCTGGCAGGCAGCTGCAGAGAATCCCGAAGGTGCGCTAGAGAGCAACACTCTAGCAACACGTGGCGAACCGACAAAACGTTGTTTCTTTTGGGAAGCACATATACGTTTACGTTGCAGAATAACATTCAAAATATCTACAATATACCAAACGGCTGCATAAAATTCCTGGGAGATTCCGTCAATGCTCGGAGTTTTGGAACGTTTTCCTAGTAAGAAAGCGGCATTAACTTCCGCTTTACGAAACGAATGTACCAGTTCATGTGTTATTTCAGAACCATCCCATCCAGCAGCATGAGGAAAAGTGGCAAGAAAGGGAGAGGGCCCCTGCTGAGAGGCAAATAGTTGGTTATAGAACAAGCGAAAACGTAAAACATCCTGTCGCTTTGTAAGTAAGTTTCCATGTACATCACGAACGCCTAAGATCATCCACCATTTAAAATCGTGCATCAGATGAAAAAGATTCGCATTTTCATTTGGGATTTCACGTTGTGCTCTGGTACTAATCTAGACACCTTCCATACGGCGTCTACAGTAGTAGCCCTGTAGTAATGCTGTTTATTGCGTGATGCAGGCGAAGGTTGGTAATTCTCCTGAATAACCGTAAGATAGCGATAATAAAAATTTAAAAGGCATTCTTCATCCTGATATGCAGCCTACGCATGTTTACAAAATGCTTGTATTTTAGATTTTACAAAGAGGTCTCACCAGTCCGCGATATCGGTATATTTATGTTTCTAAGGCTACCATGCAGCCCTGGACTGGGCAAAGTCGTGTATAAACCCAGAGCAGAGACTGCAGTGATCTTCATTTTCCAAAAATACAGTCTCATTGGGAAATACGTATGTAATATGCAAAATTACAGCTGCATGGTCACTAAACAGAACACCTGCCATATTCACACTCTGCGCACTGCCCGTCAACCCAGGGGGCACGTATAGTCTATCAAGTCTACTGCAGAATTGCTAGAAAAATATGTGTACTGTACCGAACGATGTAACGTGGTCCAGAATCAGCCATTCTCAGCTGTGACGTCAATACCTTCAACGACGCGTTGGCTGGTAAACACCTGCGCGTCCGCTGCATGTAACACACAGTTAAAATCACCACCGAATACGTAACGTTCTGGTGTATTACGAAAGAAAGAGATAGGGTACTTCTGTCAGAAAATAAACATTTCGTTCCCGGCGCTGACGGTGCATATATATTTACAAAACGATGCCCTTCAAAGCAACTACTAATACCTCGTCTCCATGGAAGCTTCTTAACCGAATCAAGCGCAATCCCAGCTTTTGTAAGGATCACTGTTCCGGAAATATTTGGACAACAGAGAAAAATTGGTGATTTTCACCTCCTGTAAATATAAAATGTCAATGTCATGACAATGCAGAAATGTTTGTAAGCACCGTAATTTAGTAGTACAGGTACTGCCATTAAAATTAGCAATTAAAATTGTTTGAGGCATCAATGGGAGCCAAACAAGAGCAAATTATACGGAAAAACAGGGAAAAACACAAAAAAATACTGTCACCTTGGTGGAAATACTGATTTCAAAGAAATTAGTGATTTCATTGCCCCTCAGAAACACTTCTTGTGAAAAAGATTTTTTCCAAACTAGGTTTTACAAAAACCAAAATTAGAAACAGTAGATGGACTTTTTCGGTCGTCTCAGCTTATGAAAGAATGTGGTGGGTCCGAAAATCTGCAAGCTACCGAGATGTTAAAGGTTTATCTCAACAAAAAATTTGTATAATGCTGCAACACTTGAGGAAGATGAACTTTCAGATGAATAGTGCGAGAAACATAAGCACTAAAGTTATAATACTGATTGAGGTCATCAATCTTGTAAGTGGATACCATAAACATCTATAATATTACATTTTTACAAGTGTTATGCTGATACATTTATTGTTGTAGCACTTGGTTTAACATGTACGATAATTTTGAATCCAAATCTATAATTTTGAGTGGACGGTACGATAATTTTACTTTTAAACATTGGCAACCCTGACTGGGAGTGTCTTGAACCCTCAGCACCTTACGCTGTTTAGGTCGGTGCACGCCTTTGCGGCGTTTACTAGTCACTAGTGAGGGTGGGGTTTGTTCTTCACTATCACTGATACTATGCGCAGTCAAATACGGTTCCTCTGCTGAAAGAGTTTGATCATCACTGAAACCATCAGAAGCTGCCGAAATAGGAATCACTGTGTCACAGCACTGGGATAACTTATCATGTCACTCTCAGCCGAGACAACCAGAGATACACTTTTCTGAAGACACCTGCGTGGTAGGTGTACTCTCCATGTAGTAGCGTCGATATCAGCTGACATAACCGAGGGCACTGAGGCGGCATTTCTATTAACAAGGGCACTGTTGCCCCAATCTCTGGAACAGTAGAGAACCCCGCTACGGCCGGTGAACCAGATGACATACAGGAATGTCGCAGTACAGGAAATTCTTGTTCAGAGTTTAAGACAGTCCATTGTTCAACAGATGAAACTAAAATGTTGCCATAGGGTTCTAACTGCGGCACTAGACACCTCCAATGGTAAATGATAAAGTTTTACTAACCGGTAGCCAACATCTGCATGTCCCAATTTGACTGTGTCCCGTGCACCGGTCGAAAAAACAAACGGTGCTTCGCCATGCGTGCGGTAAAGAATGTCTGTAGTAGCAATTCCTCCTAACCTTAATATAAAAATACGTGGTAAGATTACCCAATTTTATCGTAAGTACCTGCTCAATCGGGAGCTTTAAGGTATGGTAAATCCAGTCATGAATTTCGTAAGCTAACGCTTTCGGTGCATTACGTTCAAAAATATCTTTCACAGTATTCTGCCTTTCCACAAACACACATGTTCACCAACTAGAAAAACTGATGTGTAGAAAACACGCGAAGGCCGGGACACAATTCCCACAAAACACGACCTCACTGCCTGGGGGAGAGATCACAACTGTAGGTTCGGAGACAGGACTTAGCACCCTGAATAATGCAAACTGTATCGGATACTAGTACTTAAATTACCGGATACCGATATACAGTCATGAAAATAAGTATTCATACAGTCTACACTTAAAATTAATTGCTGATATTTCCAAATTGAATTAAATGAAAGCGCTAACATTTTAACTACCATTAAATAGGCAGTATAACAGTAACATCGAGTTAAGCATTAAATAAACATGCTTCACATTTTAACTACCATTAAATAGGCAGTATAACAGTAACATCGAGTTAAGCATTAAATATACATGCTTCTAGCAAATTAGCAATACCCCAATTGAGCTCGTATTTGCTAGGGAAAAAATCTGGTGTTGCACTCATATGGCTTTCTCTACTCTTGTACTAACCATTGTTACAAACTCTTATTCCTATATCTTCATGTTAATAAAGATAAACATTTGCAGAAATTATTGCTTATTTCCTTGTAGGTGCAAGGGAAATATGGAATTACAGTAGGCTTTGAGCGATAGTCAAATCTTTTAAAGCTTTCAAATTCCGTTCTCTTTGCACGGTTAACACATAAAAAATGAATAGCGATATTCCATTTGACAGAAGTATAAGTTATCCAAAATTCACACAAATAACAAGCAATATCTCCGAAATGGTTCATTCTACAAAAAAAAATTACTTCCACATAAATTATGTTTTTTAGCAAGATCTACATTTTTGTATAGTAAGATATGGTCTATCTCTTACGGTTTACCAGTTACGCAAAAGTCATCCAGAGTAAATAGGACTTCATGGGTTATAGCCAGAAAATTCAACATATACATTTCATTTGTCATAAAAATATCTCAAACATATGGTATCTTAATCAAAATCGTTAGAGCCATTTTTAAGAAAATCGAAATTTTCGAAACATTTCCCATGTAAAGGGTAGTTTAGGGTGGAGCAATTTTCTTCAAAATCTTCGTGTCGCATCCTTGAAAGATATTAAGCGACTTTTCGTTTTTGAGTTATGCTGTCCACAGACACACACGCGCGCGCGGATCTTTTCCTAAAAATGTTTTGTTTTTGTTTTTTTTTTTTTTTTTTATTTAGGGGTCCTCAAAACATAATTTCGGGTGAAATCTGGACATCAAATTTTTGGCTAAAACACAATACTTCCTCTACTTTACTATACGTAGTAGAGAAAGTAAAAAGAGTTGATACACCACTAGAAATGTAAGCAAAGAAACCGCTAACGAACCGCTGGAAGTAAGGAACACCTTCAGTGGCAAGATGCATCTGTTTTGTGTTGTTTGTGATATGTGATGGACGCCGTGCAACAGAAAAATGGGCCGCAAAACTAAAGAAACAACTCTAGCGGAAAGACAAATAGTTATCTCCTAGTATCAAAAGGAAAAATAATTTTAAGAAATTGGTGATATTCGAAGAAGCCGGGCAACACTGCAGACCATAATAAGAATGCCCTGTTAACAACAGTGAAATAAGGGTTGATCACAGAAGCTAATGCAAAGAGCAAAAAAATAGCTTAGTAAAGATGATTTAAAAAGATGCTAAATTGACAGCTTCTGGTATTGTCTGCGCATGTTAATGATCAGCTCGGAAAGGAAATCACACCATGGTCTGTTTCCTATATTGTAAATACAGAGAGATCCAAATACATGTGAACCACTACGCGGTGTTTTTCTACTGCGAACGGGGAAATACAATAAGAGCAACTGATATACACAAGGTCACGAGCATCACTTGTTTTTCTCTGCTCTGCTCACAACCAGTATTGAGTTGACGCGATATCGTGCGGCTGCATTATTATCAGTGTGCTTTATTGTTTAGTCCTGTACTTAGTCACTAAGTGTATTATGGTCCAGCATTTGTTTTCTACTGCACAACGTGTATTTATTATTATCTTTTTTCAAGTCAATAGTTATCGTCCTTATATACGTGAATACAATTTTGCTCCCCTTTTTTTAGAGAAATAATCGACAGGGAGCGTGATTTTGCCGTTTTTTCAACAAGATTCTGTAACAGCTCATACGGCCAATCTATCGAAGATAACAATTGAAAGTGTGTCAGGACAGAATTATTAGTAGAATTTTATGGTCCCCTCGGTCCCCCGATCTAACCCCTTGCGATTTCTATCTCTGAGGTAACTTAAAGCATAAAGTGTACAAGACAAACCCACACACCCTGGAAGAATTAAAAAAAAATATCCGTCAGAAAATTGCCAGCATTTTCCAATGTGAACTACGGCGAGTGACGGATAATTTCCTGAAGAGGTGCCAAAAATATATGGACAACGACGGTGGCCAGTTTCAGCATCTGCTTTAATTATATTGGTAAGTAAAGCCTTTAAAAGGACTTTTAAAAATGCTGTATGGTTTTATTCGCACTGTTCTATGACAGTGGCAGTCGACGACGAGCGCAGAGGGCCCGTACAGACAAAACACCGCGCAATCGGTTCACAGTCTTTAGGATCACCCGTAAGAACAGGTTCGGGAGCTATAGCACCTAGAACAAAACCATATAAGAGCAAGAAGAACAGAAATTGAGACTTGAATTTGCTCGAGCCATATAAGAACAGAGGTTTCTCTGACGAAGTACTGTTCACAGATGAAAGTAAATTTAACATATTTATAAGCGATGGCAAAATTTTGGTGTGGAGAAGATCAAATACTGAGCTTGAATCCAAACCATTTAAGCCATAGTGAAGCACGGTGGTGGACTAATTATGGTATGAGATTGTATTGCTACATTTGATATTGGGCAACATCTTTTTGTTCTAGATAACGTGTATACGTTTCAATATTTATTTATCCTGAAGTAAAATCTGCAACAAATTGTGCTGATATCTTGCATTTGTGCTCAGATTACTACCATCAACAAGACAACGGGAATTGTTCGTGCATGGTTTTGTACCACACTCCCAACGTTCTCAAGTTTCTAGCACAGAGCACAGACCTTAATATAACAGAACACCTTTATAGTACACTTGAAAGAATGGCCACAAAACATGAAATATGAAGTAAGACAGCTCTGAAACAATATCTACAACAATGGCAAAATATTACACCAGTCTCAGAGACTATAAAAAAACTGGTTCTTTTCATGCCAAAGAGAGTAACAGAAGTGATACATAGAAGAGAAGTGCCTGCAAAGTATTAACATTGTTATTATACTTATGTAAATTGTCATTTTTAAAGTATGAATACTTTTTTCCCTATTGCGTGAAGCAAGCTGGTACATTTTTATTTACTTTACTTTTTTGGTTAATCCTTTTATACTTACTGAATTGGGAGGAAACCCCATATTGTTAATTTACCAAATAACATAGGTATCTAGTTTTAATCTTTAGTTCTAATAAATAAGGTTATTCCACATAAACAACAGTGTATGAATACTTCTTTTCCATGACTGTATGTTAAATGTATTAGGAGTTATACTGTATTTAAAGTCATTTTGTCTAGTATGTAGATTAGAGTGTTAACTGGGAGCCAGCTACTGGTATTCAGTATCAGTATATGTTTGTTATGATATATAATTTGTAGATGTAGGAGCCAAGTTTTATTTTTGAAATTGCATTTTGGTTTTGTTTTGCTTATTTGCTTTTTTTTATTATATCTGAAAAAATGATGATTGTATCTATGTATTGTTTGATTGTATTAATAAAGCATGTAACAAGAATGTGGAGTGCACGCCCCGATTAAGGAAACCACATACTGGGGTGGAATATGTCACATTTTATTTGTTTGTTTGTGCCTATGTTCCTGACAGGGCGCCTTCCGGAAGGGAGTGAGGTGAGAGGACATTAAGGGTGGCCGGGTTGAGGAGAGACGATAGCACAGGTCAGGATCTCTAAAGACTAGAGATTTAAACTCCCCGGTGGCGGCTCATACAACCAGCTCGCCTTCCCCGTGGGCTTAAACATCCCCTGGTGAGACCAGGACTCGGAAACCTCTCCCGATCCAAAGCATGAGGATTTACAGAGAACAATAGTGTCATACACACTGAAACAGCAAACCAGGATGGAAGCTGCTCAACTGAGGTGTAATGAAGGGGCAAGAAATTCGAGGGACGTAATTATCCTTTTCAACATTCCTTGCAACCACATACCACATTATCCATTAACTACCATCATTAGCAGCGAAGTTGATTTTAACTTTATATGACAGAATTCTGGTCTTAAATAGCTACACTTTCTGTTATAGTTTTGTTCCAAATATGTTCTCTTTTCCCCTTAAAGTGAATTTATATAAATTGTGCAATTTTTACTTAACCATTTCTTAGCGCGCTCGCCTACCACCTAGGCGGCCCGGGTTCGATCCCAGGGACCCGCATGTGGTATTCGTGGTGGACGAAGCGGCGTCAGGGCGGGTTTTCTCCGGGTGCTCCGGTTTCCCCCGCCATCTCATTCCACCGGTGCTCCATCTTCATTCCATGTATCAACAGTGTCACCGCCTGCGGTGCCGTAGTAGTAAAAGCGGGCGTTAAACACTACAACAACAACTTAACCATTTCCTTTGCATCAAATTACTACACATTACTAGTCTTTATGATCTTCATATTTAAATAAAACTGTGGCACATGCATAATTTAATGGCAGCTCATAGCTGGTAACTTCATGATCAGATTATTCTCTTTGGTGTTGTACATACATTTTGTGGGTGCAAATTATGTTTACGTCACCAGCTTTAGAGCATGCTTTCATAACATATTTAACTATACATACAACACAGCAAGACTTGACAAGTCTCCGATTGAATGTTGGGTTGACCAGCTTCTCCTGCCAACCGCCATTAGATATTGTGTCTGTCATAAATTAGCTTTCGAATAACCGGGTAGTTGGTCTTTAAGGACAACGGAAAGTGAATTTCCGTGAAAATATCGATTTTTTATTTTTTATTCTAAAAATAGTACAAATCTTCAGCTTTAAAATTATATATAGGTAACATGGTATGGGCATAGGTAGAAAGCCCTTTAATTTGGTCATTTAAACATGGCGGCGCAAGGACACGTCCCAATTTTTCACACTTTAACCTCAACTTCATTTTAAACACTTCTTGTGCACTTTTCTCAAAGCCTATTAAATATATTGATTTCAAAAATGTTTCTGTCTTATAGGGTCATCTAATTTCACTACTGAGCTAGTTTTGTTCAGAAATATAAGTTTAATGTGATTAAAAAATAAATTACTTCTAAGAACCTACATAATTGGTGTCATTACATATGCAACATTTTTCCCCTCCTCATTTCTATGGCATGTATATTTCCTTTACTCCACAGATCACATTATCCATTAACTACCACAGAAAAAAAAATAAGATGGCTGTAGAGTCAAAGCTTATGAAGAAAACTGCACAAGAAATATAAGGTAGAAACTTTTTCTTATAGAAAACATGGTCACACTTGTACAAATTTTGCACAAAAGCTTTTAAATTTAACCTATTATAAACTTATTAAATATAGAAATATTTGTTTTCTAAACATCCCAAATTCCATTTAAATCAGGCCAATTTTGGTCGAGAAAACTGAAACTGAATTGAGTATGGCAAAAGCAAAATCACTTCCTGGTGTCCTTAAACCATGGATTCGTGATCGGAAGGTTGTGGCTCAAATCCTACCAGGACCGTCCTTTCTGACGTGGTTTTTCTCAGGTTTTCCGTAGTCCTCATAATTGGAAAATTCCAAATAGGTATCCTAAACGTTTCTTTCTCAAATTTATATTCCCACTTCACATTTAATTTCCTGGGTCATCAAGGTCATCAGCTGTGGCGTGTATGCTGTAAGAACGGTGTTTTTATATAAATGCAGTAAAATTATGTTCCATAGGTCACACGGGTGGCTTTTTACCTTAGGAACAAATGCTCTTCAACTCATAAGCAATGATGCTCAGACTGCGGTCTGGTGGTACCATGCCAGCTTCCAAATCCAGAAGCCCCGGACTCGAATCCAACTCGAGGGATGAGAATTTGTCTTTAGCAAGGATTATTTTATATGCTCCAGGGAATCTGGAAGTATAAGTGAGAGTGTAAACGTGTGTGGGAGGGGGGTGTATAGATGTGTATGTGTGTGTGTGTGTTTGTGTGTGTGTGTGTATGTGTGTGTGTGTGTGTGTGTGTGTGTGTGTGTGTGTGTGTGAATTTAATGTTTATAAAGAAATCCCCAAGTAAACCCAAAATTACATAAATAGTAAACGAGTGAATGCCATTGCCGATGAGCAATTGTTCCAAAGGAAAAGCTGCCAATACGACCTTAGATGATGAAGGTTCAAGATATACAAATGGAGCAAAAAAAAATGTTCACTAGCTTAAGCTGGTGTCCCACGGTCCAACTTAATCCAATGGGAGTGTAAAGGAAATGGTGTCTGTCACTTTATGATGCACTTTGGTCCAAAAACAAATGACAGCTCACATAGCAAGCGTGAGAAATAGACATAGTGGACGTAGATATTAATATAGCAATTGTTATATTAAGGATAGATGTGGGATATATTTCCACTCTCGGTAGATGAAATGTGTAGTAGGAGTAGAAGGCATTGATGGACACGGTCGTGGTTATAAAGAAGAGAGCAGGGCACGGGCTGAGGTATATTGTGTCTACTATAAAACAAATTGAGGTTAGAGGACTCAGAAAACTGTCGCAATGTTCTTCGAATTGACCAAGCCCAACCTCTTACATCGTGTTGAAGTCAAAATTACAAGAAAAACATTGCAGAGCCACGAACAAGTAACTGCTTCAGCACAAACTCCAACAAACTCGTACGTACACAACAGCTGATTACATGTTGCATGCGCAGTCCGCCATATTGTTACGTTACCAACGCTGATTGGCTATTTTGATGTCGTTGGATGAAAAAATAAGATGCAACTCAATCTCGTTGGATACAAAAAGTAGAATAGAAATTGTATGCAACAAAATTGTATCCAATAATGTCTAACGATGCACTTTTGACCAAAACGTTGCATTGTGGGACATCGGCTTTACAGAGATATTAATATGAGTCTGCATTACTTAAATTTTCTCTCACACACATACACACATTCGTACTTCCTAACTCTAGGGAGGATGGGAAATAATAATTGCTAAAGAAAAATTCCACTCTCCAGCCGGGAACCGAACCCAGATAGAGTAGTCGTCCAATAACAACAGCAATAATAATAATAATAATAATAATAATAATAATAATAATAATAATAATAATAATAATAATAATAATAATAATAATAATAATAATAATAATAATAATAATAATAATAACAGCAATAATAATAATATATATAAACAGGTTTACAATGTGAGATCACATCTTCCTGTATCCAAAGCGTTTAAGTACGTATCTTCTTCCTCCATTCTTCTCTTATTTCCCAACCCCGCTCTTCTAAATTCTTCTCCTTCATACTACTCCTTATATCATCTATCCAGGTTTTCCGCGGTCTTCCCCTCTTTCCTCTCCCTGGTGGAATCCATTCTAAAACTTGTCTCGGCAATCTTGTTTCCATCATCCTACGTGTGTGACCATACCATTCCAATTGTTTGTATTTTACAAAATCTAATAATGTATCATTAACATTCATTTTTTGTCTAATAGTTGTATTTCTAATTTTCTCTAATTTAGAATGCCTAGTGGATCTTCTAAAACAATCCATTTCAGTAGAAAGCAATTTTAATTTCAGGTTTGTGTTTAGGTGCCATGTTTCCGCTCCATAAGTTATAGTGCTTCTTATTATAGATTTGTAGATTTGTAATTGTAACACGATAATAATAATAATAATAATAATAATAATAATAATAATAATAATAATAATAATAATAATAATAATAATAATAATAATAATAATAATAATAATAATAATAATAATAATAATAATAATAATAATAATAATAATAATAATAATAATAATAATAACAACAACAATAATAACAATAACAATAATAATAATAATAATAATAATAATAATAATAATAATAATAATAATAATAATAGGTAATAATAATAACAATAATAATAACAATAATAATAATAATAATAATAATAATAATAATAATAATAATAATAATAATAATAATAATAATAATAATAATAATAAATAATAATAAATCATAATAATAACAATAATAATAACAATAACAACAATAACAATAATAATGACAATAATAATAATAATAATAATAATAATAATAATAATAATAATAATAATAATAATAATAATAATAATAATAATAATAATAATAATAATAATAATAATAATAATAATAATAATAATAATAATAATAATAATAATAATAATAATAATAATAATAATAATAATAATAATAATAATAATAATAATAATAATAATAATAATAATAACACAACAATAATAATGTGCCTATGATTATTATTATTCAAACAGGAATCGATCTGGAAACGATCTTTACAATAATAATATGCAATTATTATATCAAGAAGCACCTTTCGTTGATGAGGACAACAAAGGACACACTAATACTACGCACTGGAAATGAAATTGGAGCGTGCGTTGCCACTGAACGGCGTAATTTGTGCGGTGACCAGATGGAACAATAAAAACCAACAATTTCGGAGGGAACACAACAAATTGGCAACGTGGAGGAGCCGGCAGGTGAGGCTGCCATCTGTTGCCTTGAGTTGGACAGCTGGCCCGCTTGCAGATGATGTTGGCGCTCCTCTCTGGTGAAAACGTTGTGATTACTACGCCGCACCGCACCGCACCGCACTCCGAAGCATCACCATCATCACATGCATGTTGGCGCTTGTATTTAGAAAGCTGATTCTCCTATCTGTATAACAAATTGCATTAAAGGATTGTCAATTGTTTTCATCGTTAACATAACCTTCGTTGTCTGCTTTACACATACCCGCATCCCACTCGCACAATACACAGTTACCATACGTCTGTATATTGAACAGATGTCTCTTTGCTTTTTCTGCTACGTACAAGAAACTCAGATCTCACCGAAAATATATATCTGTCACAACTACATATATACGTGGGTTGCACAACAAACAATAACACTATCCAAAACATTCCGTGCCATTTATTAACTATAATACAAAGTGAATACAAAGAACAGGTAGTTTACTCAACATGTACTTTGGAGGCCACACAGGCTTTCATACGGCGCGGCCAATCGTGTATAGCAGCACTTTATAAGTCCAAATTATGCACTATTTGTTTTAAATCTCATTTTAGACCTTCCAGATTTCTGCGCTGTTTCGAACAAGCTTTATTCTCGATGATGCCCCATAGTAACTCAGCGGACAACGGATCTTTATTCTTTTGAGCTGATGTAGAGCCTTGTTGAACGACCCAGTGTTATACCAGGTGGCCCATTTCATCCGACATTGGGGTATGTAGATAACCCTTCCTGCGTTGAAACAGTTGCAGAACACAACGGGGCAAATCCACTCATGGTCGGCAGTGGCGTGAGCGAGCTTCCTTCTATTAGCGAAGACGAGAGATGAGAGGTAGTTCCCAGGCTGAACTATTGTGTGTAGTCGGTGATAATAGACTATAAGCAACCGAAAAGGTTATTATAATGTTTTGTACTTCAGCCAGAGCGATTTTACTTTCCAGGGAATCAACTCACTCCCGTATAATATTATCTAACATTATGGATTGCAGCTGCGCAAGACTTCGGTACTACTCGGATAAAGTCAGGTAGCTCGTTTTATTGAAGGCCATGTGCCACTTCCCTCTGCTCATTCACTGCGATATTCACAATTTGAGACCACGTTAGATAATAGAGCCCGTAATAGGAATACTGTGGCTCTGCAATAGGCGTAACGGTACGTTTACAAAAATAGTCTTCTGCGCATCCGGCAGATTGGCAAGCTTTAGTTGCGCCAGCTCTACAGACCGCAGGAGATAAGCCACAGAGACGCACATTTCCGTACTCCAACATCCATCCCACTTCTGGAGCTTCCTAAAGAGGTCGAGGAGCAACCCGTCGACCAAGCCATACCAAATACTCTTTTCTGCCACACGTCTCGAAACATAAAAACACATTTGAAAAATGAATAGGAAACGGAATGAAAAGCAAATTAGGGAAAGGAAATTGTAGTAAATGAGAAACCCCCATTATTCGTTTATTTACAAGGGAAACCCACGAAAAACTAAAGGTTAGAGTAGGAGTCCTACATAGGACTATGAGCAATACGCGTTTCCGTAAAACTATCTCCCTCGGTTATTAATTATTATAGTTACATAAGTAGTAGAGAAAGTAAGAGGAACTTAGCATCACAGAAGAACGTCAGCCGAGTAATCCGGCGAATGCAAGTTCGCGACTGGAAGATATTGTGCCTTGCAGGAAAGAACGCGAGAAGTGTCTTGCGTAATGTTGACAATGTACGACAGAGCACTTAATTCAGTCCATTACGGCGTCCAGGAAATGGACCGCTAACAAGAACAATGGTAGCAGTGAGTCACGTTTCAGTCTGCATTCAAACTTCACGAGAATGGACATAAAGTTTCGACACTTGCAGAAGCGAACATGCTGAGCAGGAAGGTTAGTCTGTCGGGCGATTGTACGTTGCAGAAGAGGTCTAAACCTTAGGGTAACCTGCACTAAGGGCCGGTATTATAATAGTACATTATGCAACGAGAGCATAATGACAGCATTAAGATGCGAGTATATTCATGCGAGGATCTTAACTGGCATTACGCTCGTTTGATACCACTTTTTATGCTGGGCTATGAGTCAAGTTTAAAACATTAGTAAAATGCTTTAATATTCTACGCTGCACTGGAGTCCGACATTTTAATCACGTATTTGTTATTCAATTTTACACTCGAGAATCGATAGTTGCGCCTTCAGCTTTAATTGTTAAGTTGGCCTTACGTTAAACATGGATTCTGCATGATGAGTGTAATAAATATGTCCAATGCAGTTAACGTCAATAAAGAACGTCAAAAATCTGATGTGTTGCACTCACATGACTTTCTCTACTCTTTTACTAACCATTCTTACAAACCCTTATTCCTATATCTTCTTCCTGATAGTTGAGATAAAGGTTTGCAAAAATTATCTTATTATTTCCTTGTAGGTCAGGGTTGCCAACCCGTACGATAATTATGGGGGCATAGGATAATTTTAATGTTTGTACTCATGGTAACCAACCCATACGATAATTATGGGGGTGTACGATAATTTGAATGCTGACAGTTCCATACCAACGAAATACATTTTCACTGTTTGTTACACCAGCGAAATAAAAATAATTACAAATAGCGACATCACTTTTGCCGTCATGCCCTGTCTCCACCCCTCTAAGACAACTATTCCATATCCTACTAATCCTTCTATCCTCTATCCCCTTATGGCCAGTGTGTCCAGATCTGGTAATCTCAATGAAGAAGGCATTGTTCAGAAAATTGATGATCAATGTAGAAAACTAGGAATAAGTGATATTTCCTGTGAAATAAAGAACATGCCTGAACCTGGTAGTTTCTGGAGTGCTGTTAAACACATGTGTTACCTAGGTGGGAATACTGATTTCTAAGAAATAGGGGAGTTTGCATCGTCAGTGATTTCATTACCCCACAGAAACGCTTCTTGTGGAAGACTTTTTTATCAACTGGGCTTAATAAAAACCATAGTTAGAAACAGATTGGCACTAGATACGGTAAATGGACTTATTCTGTCGTCTCAGCTTATGAAAGAATGTGGTGGGTCTGAAAATCTGCAAGTTACCGAGATGTTGAAGTTTATCTCAGCAATAAATTTGTATAATGCTGCAACAGTTGAGGAAGATGATGAATTTTCAGATGAATAGTGTGAGAAACATAAGTGCTAAAGTTGTAATACTCATTGAAGTCATCAGTCTTGTAAGTGGATACCATAAGCAACAGTACTATTACATTTTCAGTGTTGTGCTGATATTTTCATTGTTGTAGCATTTGGTTTCAGATGTACGATACTTTTGAATCCAAATCTATAATTTTGATTAGTCGGTACGGTATTTTACTTTTAAAAGTTGGCAGCTCTGTTGTAGGTGCAAGAGTAATATGGGAAAACGGTAGATTTTGAGCGACAGTCAAATATTTTAAACCTTTCAAATTCTCGATTAAGACATAAAAAATGAATAACGAGGTTATATTTGACAGAAGTATAAGTTCTCCAAAACTCACACAAATAAGAAGGAATATCTCCGAAATGGTTCACCCTACAAAAAATTTATTCGGACATAAATTGTGTATTTTAGCAAGGTCTGCATTTTTTCTATAGTAAGATTTGGTCCATCTTTTACGCTTTACCAGTTATGCAAAAGTCATCCAGAGTATATACGACCACAGGGGCTATAGCCAGAAAATTCAAAATATACATTTTGTTATAAAAATGTTTTAAACATGTAATTTTAATGAAGATTTTCAAGAAAATCAAAACTTTCGAAAACTTTTCCGTGTAAAGGGTAGTTTAGGGTAAAGAAATTTTCTTCAAAATGTTTCTGTCGCATCCTTGAAAGACATTACACTTAAATACAACTTTAGTTTTAACAGACTTTTCGTTTTTGAGTTATGCTGTCCACAGACAGACACACACATACACACGCGGACCTTTTTCTAAAAATGCTTTTTTTTAATTCAGGGGCCTCAAAACAGATATTTCCGGCGAAATCTCAGCGTCAAATTTTTGGGTGGAATACAAGACTTCCTCTACTTTACTATGCGTAGCAGACAAAGTTAAAAGAAAATGAACTATCGTCTTTTCTTGCTATTCTGGCACACTGCACTGCGGTTTAGTTGAACTAACCAGACGTTAACCTGTGGTTAAACTTTTAGTGAAACAACGTTTATAATACCGGACAACTATTTTTCAGTGCAACTTCCTACCACCCAATGTATATGCAGAGCGATCATATGACATTTGCACATAGTTTTCGCAGAAATAGGCTTAAGCGATTAGTCATATGATTTCCTGCTTGGCACCAAGTGCGGAAATAAACGGGGATGAGAGGGACCCTTGGTCCCGCATTATAAATCAAATATTTGCCTCCTCACTTATTCTGTTCTTGGAAGCCGCTCTTAGTTGATTATGTTTACATAACCCCAAGGAAACAGTGCAGAAATAGCAAGAGAAACCTTAACATGCCTATAGTCACCACGCATACTGAAAGATATCTGTATGGATGGTGATTGTTCACAAAATATGCCATATAGCACGAAATGCTTATAAAGCTCTTTAAAAAGTTCATAGGGATCGGCAGAGAAACAGGCGACTTTAAATTATATACTACCTTGGTGTCCGAGCTTCACAGGGCGTTTGTTTAATCGTGTTTTTTGGACAAGATACTTATTTAGATGTACTTGAAAAGCAAAACGTTAGCTTACTTACCTCCCCTTATGTGGAGCTAACACTCCCTAGAACTTAGAACGTTGACTAAATATAAATTTTCATCGCTATCGTTAGAGCCGTTTCCGAGATAGAAGAGATATACACAAATATCTCTTAAGAATCACCGTCATTTCAGACATAGGACGCCCACTGCTGAACATAGGCCTCCCCTATAGACATCCACCTACTTTGAGTTTTTCGTCGAGAATTTGTTCCGCCAAGGAGTTCAGTCCTTTGGTGCTGCCACCGTTTATAACTTAAAGAAAAGCGAGTAGAGAAAACCATGTAAAAGTGATATATTGTGTAATAAAATGGACAGTATATAAACCTTCTCCATGAAAAACCTCGGCGACTGAGCTTCGCTCGGCTTTGCTTTGCTTTTTACTTTTTTAATCGTGTTTTTTGGGGAGAAGATACTTATTTAGATAAACTTGATAAAGCAAAATGTCAACTAAATAAAAATTTTCATCCTAATTGTTGTAGCCGTTTCCGTGACGAGACCTTTAATATCCTGGGTTGTTTGTTTAAATTGGCCCATTAACAGACAAATTATGGCCAAAATATGGTTTGGAGTAATTGTGGCTGTTATCGTAAAATCGCATTTTTTCAGGAATGACACCTATATATATAAACTTTATAAGCAAAACCCTGTCTGAATACAAAATTTAATCGAAATTGTTAGAGCCGTTTCCAAGTTGCGCGGAATATATATAAAAGAATTGCTCTGTAGAAGAGGGAATGCAAAATTTATTTTTTATTTTATTTATTTTATTTATTTATTTATTTTTTTTTTTTTGTGTAAAATCACTGCTTTTCAGGAAAGAGACCTATATAGACAAACTTAAAAAGCAAAACCTTATCTGAATACAAAATTTAATCCAAATCGTATATACATAAAAAACTAAACCCCTAGCGTAACAGCCCAGGAAATACTAAGTCTTGCTACCCAGCCGCTGCGTCCCCCACCTATGCCCACTACAGGCGTCACGAGTGGGGTGCAGTACTGAAGGATGGGACGTGGTCAGCGCCCCCCGAGCCCTCCCAGCCAGTTATGCGGCCTTCTCGACCTGGGGCCACTACTTCTCCATCAAGTAGCTCCTCAATTGGTCCCTCCGGTCCCTACTGAGGCTGAGTGCACACCGTGCCAGACCTTCCAGCGGGGGAAAAATCCCCATACTGGTACAGGGGATCGAACCCGGGTCCTCCGCGCCAGAGGCAAGCGCGCTACCAACTGCGTTACGGAGGCGATCAATATACAAGAATTGCTCGTTTAAAGGTATTAGGTATGTTTATTCTACACAGTAAGTATATATTTATTCTAATAATTCTAATTATACAAATACATTCTTAGTCTACTACAATAATAAAATAAAACAAATATGCTTAATTATAACTGTATTTCCTACAATAAAACAGATATAACTAATTTTAACAATATTCCCCATTATTACCTTAGCTACTGGAAACCAGCAGCTATTCCAACTGCTTGCCAGCTGGAAATTTACAGTTTATTCCTCCCTCTTGGAGTTGCTTATTTATGTTCCTTTCCCTCATATTTAACATTTTCTCTTATATAAAATGGGGAAGTTTACCATCCCTCATTAGCCTTTTCCATTTTCTCTGTTCACTCATACTTCTTTTAACCAGTTTTCCTAAATATTTCCCTGCTTTCTCTATATATTTTATTGTTTCTTTCTGCCCATGTTTCCTCCAATCCTATTCTTTCCAATATTATCTGTATTTTCTGTAGCCAAGTTTCTTTTTACTTATTTTCTCGTATACAACCATGCATTGTTTTAATATATCACTCTCCTCCAATAAATTTATTTTAAATTAGCATTTAACTCCTCTTTCTACTATTTTGGCTTTTGCTCCTACTCTCCCCAGTTCGGTCTGTGCTACTTCATTTGGTGAGCTCCTGGTTAACTCCAATATTATTTTAAAAAACTTTCTGTGTATTATGTCCACATTTTCCCTATTTTTTCAGCCCCAATATTGCATCCTTGCTTCTATCACTGCGCGATGTTTATCCTTTCTAGCTGCGTAATTTTCATTTCTGGTATTTTTAAATACATGCTCCAATCACTTATATTGATTGTTTATGGTGTTTTTTTATACTCAGTGACAAATACAAATGCGAGTGGACATTCAAGATACAGCCTATTTGTGAGATCGTTCGTAAATGACAACCAACATATCTAAGTTGTCAGGTTTGAATTATTCATTAACTATTTAATGCTAACGATCAGTACTTCGTGAACAAAATAATAAATTTCAATGTCCCAATAAAAGACCGAATGAATGAATGAAGCAGTTCTCGTGAACTAAGAGGTTCATCCCATTACTAATACATAATGGTTGCCGTGGTTTTGACTTTAAAAGCTCTCACTGGGAATACCAACCCTTAAACATCAAAACATCTGCTGGATTTTCCCTATGATGAGTTGAGATTGGTCACGAGGAAACAAACTTTATTGACTAAAAATATTAGAAGCAATGTTTGAGGAGGTCTAAAACGACACAATAATTTAATGATGAAATAGCCCGGTTAACGTTCTTCTGGGGTTTTCATTATTATTATTATTTATTTTTTTCCGTGGGTAAGGCTGCGGACCTTCAAAAATCCCATCCTATGACTGACTTCATTTCTTTGGGATTTCCACCCCTTTACCGTCACCCGGTTAACGAATTGCTTCCACCCCTCTGAAATTTGTACTTTCTTTGTCCCTTCTACAGCTCTTCCTCTGAAATAAGACAGTATCGTTATCAAACTAGGCAGAAGCTGCAAATTACAAAATAGCTGTTTCTATTAATCCCGTATTTTGCTGCGTCCAGCAATAATGGTAAATTAACTAACCGATTTTGATATTTTCTTCGCCATTAAAAGCAATCTGGTCAATATCAGATATTTCTTGAAAATTTAAAGTTGCTGTTTATGGTGATTTTTTATATTCATGCAATTCAGGTTTACTATAACTGCACTGGATGCTAATATCAAAGGGCATCAGGGATACTCCCAGCCCCAAAAGTTAGAAAGGGATGCCTAAAAGTGGGGATTAAGTTCATAGCACTCATTTTCCTTCTGATTTCACTGAAAATTATTGTGTAATGTCAAAACTTATAACCTTACAAAGCCGACAAAACTTGCAGCTAAACTTACAGAGTATCAGAGTATATGCCCTAAGGAGTAAAGAGGGGAAAGGTTAAAATCTTTAAAAATTGGGATGTCTATTGCAGTGGTGTTCAACCTTCTTTTCTTTCAATTTTCCATTCCCAAGGAGTCTAGGCCAAGGGGTCTGCAAACCTTGATTAGATCTAGAGTTATCTTTAATTCCGACAGTCATACATAGCCATACCGAGAATGGATTATACAATTTATAACTTATTAAATACTGCAGAAAGGATATACCATAAATGTATAAAAAACCACAGGATCTGCATTGCAGGTAGCCAAGCTTCCCAGCCCATGGTTTTTTTTTTTTTTTTTTTTTTTTTTTTTTTTTTTTTTTTTTTTTCGGAGTTTTAGTTTTTCCGGGTCACCAGCAAATGCTGTGAAGGATAATTACATCCCTCGAATTTCCCGTCCATCCATTACATTTCACCTTCATTTTAGGGTCGAAAGTGTTGCCCATGGGCGAGTTTGGCGCTGCTGTGTGGGACTTTGCGAATTAACTGTTACTACCCCACGTTAGGAACCCTCACGTTGGCTCGCACTGCCCGTCCGGGTTCCAACACGCCCGTAGAGCACTTTCATTCCATCCCTTCCTCTCAGGGTCTGATATACAATAGCCTAAACAGTTGACTCGGTGTGAAATCCTCTCCATCAATACTGTATCTGTTTTTACCTCAGTCCTAGACCACGGAGAACAAGGTCGATGCACATAGGAGATTAATTCATGATGAAGCGAAGGAAAGCTCTGGGAGGATAGAAATAATCGAGGAGAAATAAGCAAGGGCAATCGTAATAGGCGACAGAAACGCTGTGTTCGGAAAAGGACCACAAGGAACAAAAAGTATAAAATATGAGTTAAAGAACGAAAATGAGGGAACGGGTCTATAGAAACCAACTTTAAGGGGATATGCCCACTGGAAGAGTGTCGATAGAAGAACCGACTCTGCACTAGTACAGAAAAGATGCCACAATTGCTTAAAAAAGTACTAATAACATTGATCAGGAGCAGAAATTTAATTCAGAAAATGTTCTTCTGATCATTGAAGCAGATAGACAAATAAAACAGTGTAAAATGAAATGCAAAAATGTAATGAATGAAGCGCAAAGGAGAACATTTTAAGTACATTTTAAAACGAAGGCTGAAACAGTTCTGAATTTATGAATCATATTTAATTTATGTAAGGATTTGAAGTGTAGTTATCAAGGATTGGGTATTTTAACGTTGTTAAAATAATTAGCCTTCTAAACATTCTTATTTAAATTCTTATTTATGCAGTAGCACGGAAAACTATGAATATACAAAAACTACTATTACCCATTATAGAGTTCGCAAGCACTCAAGTTTGAAGCCAAACCGCACATACATACGAAGACGACAACTCCTCAAATCAATTTATACTCCAAGTCAAATAACATTTCCGCTAAGCAAAGGGTGTTAATACACGTATTTATTTACAGAGTAGCATACTGTAAAGCCGACAAGCAGTCGCCGTCAAAATAAGAGCCATGGTCAGGGTACCTCACACCACTGCGTGGCGTATAGACGGCGTAACAATGGAGCGGACTGGAACAAAGAAACATTATTCTAGACTGTTCGAGAAAATTGTTCGCAATCCGGGGTTATTTACGAAAAGGCAAACTTCAAGAAAAATCTGTTTTACGTCATTCTCGTCTATATCAGCGAATGCGGCGAGAGAGAGAGAGAGAGAGAGAGAGAGAGAGAGAGAGAGAGAGAGAGTTTTGAGTATTGTCAGGCATTGTTGGAATAGTTTCAGCGAGTGAATCGTCGGAGCTGTTTGTGTTAACAGTGGGGCAGTATTAGCGTTTTGTGTCCAGGTTACGAAAAGACAGAACAGCTGTACGAAGCAAGGTAACGAATTGTAAATTCTGCTAACGATAAAATAGAACTGTTTCTTTTTGTCTTGAATATTAGAAGGAAAATAATGTTACAAGAAAAATCTCACTGGGTTTAGTCATTTGTTACAATACAAATTGTGTGAATAGTGTTTCATGTAATGTAAAGCACCAACCAATGCAATATCCATCAATGCAAAATGCAATATAATTATCCAATAAGCAACTATGAAGGCTACGAAGCTTTCT
Organism: Tenodera sinensis; assembly: GCA_030765045.1. Classification (NCBI taxonomy): domain Eukaryota; kingdom Metazoa; phylum Arthropoda; class Insecta; order Mantodea; family Mantidae; genus Tenodera; species Tenodera sinensis. The sequence goes on along the minus strand of CM060968.1, from coordinate 107,410,502 downwards.
TAGCTGGTTTAACCGAGGCACACACAAGCCAGTAGATACTTAGGTACAATACTTGATTGGAAATAAACCAGTGGATAATACACATGTACACTCACCCCCTTTTAATGCGTCACAACAGTAGACTCCTACAACTCTGGTGTGCTGGGTGGATGATTGCCTGTGCGGCCGCTGTCTGTGCAGTGGCGTCCTGTGGCAATGGACATTTGCGGTTTTGCAACTTTAACATATAAGGCATTTAGTCCGCGGTATATGTTTGAATGCAAATCATTAATCCCATATATAACACGTTTATTTCAGTGATACCTATAATAACTATGGTCCTTTCACTCTTACTAGTCATTCATCATCCTGATGATGGAAGAGATGCACACTCCCGAAACATCACTACACCTGGCTCGAAGCCCAGGAACATCTTGAATATATGGAATTTCAATTTCATTACCTTTTTTTGTTCTCTTTAACACAGCGACTAAGGGTTTATAAATGTATTGTAAGTGGAAACTACACGTAACTTGCTCTCCCGTATTTTATAACCTTAGAAAACAAGTTATCATAAACTATGTAAAGGGTAAGTTTAGGATGGAGGAATTTTCTTCAAAATCTTCATGTTGTATCCTTAAAGGATATTAAACTGAAACACCAACTTTGGTTTTCAACCGACTTTTCCTTTTTGAGTTATGTTGTCTACAGACTGGCTGACACAGACACACACACACACACACACACACACACACACACACACACACACACACACACACACACACACACACACACACACACACACACACCACGGACCTTTTTCTAAAGGTATTTCTTTTTATTCAAGGGGCCTCAAAACATATATTTCCGATGAAATCTCAACATCGAATTTTTGGGGGATATACGTCTATTTACTACACATAGCATAGAAAGTAAAAAAAAGTTGCCAATAGAGTTATTGAATGCCCTTCACCTTAGACCAGAGCTTCAGTTAAACCACGTCAAAACCTCCTTGTGTATTCAGAGTCAGATGATATATCTCAGGAAGGGAATACACCAGAAAAAGGGGTCAAGGTTTTCATGCTTTGAAATAAAGAAATGTGTTTTCAAATTATGTATTTAAACTGATTGTGTTACTACTTAGCGTGCCAAGCTCAAATGCAGAACCAGAAAGTATTTCTTCCTGCAGTAAACGATAAATGGACTATAGCAGCGATGCCCAACCTTGTCTCTTTGGAGACGTTTACGTAATTAGCTGCTATCCCCCACCCGCGACCGATGGTTTTTAAGTGTGCTAAACGCTGATATGATGCTGGCAATTGACACCGTCGTTAAGCAACAAAATAGTTTTTTATTTGTATGATTCCTCACATTGGTTCCAATCAACAGTATAGCACCTTAAGATTGCTTGGAACACAAGGATTAACCATTAGCAGGCCATCACAGTAGCAGCAGTTGATACATAAGCTATCAGAAGTTAACCTCAACAGCAGGAATCCTGGTGATTTCTTGCATGATATTATCAAATCTCTAAGTTCCTGTTGTGTACCAGAATTAGAACGATACCTACACTTTGTCTCGCGAGTGGTCGACAACATCTTCAAGAGATATGCTGCCTGTTCGAGGGCAGAAGATCAACATTTCCAACATCTACTAGGAGTTGATGATTTTAGTGCGCGTCAGACGGCAAAATTTTCCCGGCTTCTCTCGGATCTTCCGCAGTGGAGAGAGCCCCCGGAACGGGTTACCATGTGTTTTAATGACCCTAATTGAAACATTCTTCTCATATGCAAGCTTGAGCTAGGCAAATATTTCCCACATCAGTTGGACAACTGTACAATGTATTCCAAACCTTAGCCTCAGTAGAAACATCTCTCTAACCAAAATCTCAGGTAACATATGCGTCCCATCGGTCATGACAAATCGCCGAATTCACTACGAGCTGCGTGCTCAAAGTTTGAACAAATTAGTGCACGCTAGAACTAGAAGGATTTGGGTTAATGCTGGCAACAACTCGAGCCCGTTAGTCAGAAACAGTGGCAAGATTGAACCGCAACACCAGAAACCCAAGCGCATTCGTCAATTCTAAACAAGCTCCCTCGCATCACACCACCCATTTG
>CM060968.1:107318403-107405903 GCA_030765045.1 Tenodera sinensis | reverse complement strand
TTTAAGCGCTAGACGAGTTAATATCATAGATTACTGCCTCCCACTCAGCTAAAGTATTTACGGTAAAATCAACAATACAAATTAGTATTGCATTTATCTTAGTAAGGCACACAATATTAATCCAAGAAACAAACACAAAACACAAACACCTAATTGGTTAATTCGGTTAATCACAGCTTTACTATTCAAAATTAGACCCACAAACTTAAACCACAGAAATGACTGGTGTCTTTGCGGGAATACGGCAGAACAGGACAGCCGATTAACTCTTTGTGTTAATCGCAATGGGCGTGCGTTCCAACAAAATAAATGTGCACGCGTTATGGTAGAAGGCGGCCGACATGACCGCTGCAGCAAAGACGGTATAAATGGGGGGGATGTCCTGTAGTCATTACCAATTCACAGATATCTTATATTCTGTAACCATTTATACATAATGCGATTTTTCTACACACCTTATGCTAATTCATGATAACTTTTTCTCTAAAGCTGATGCGTTGCATTCACAGGACTTTCTCTAATCACTCCTCTATAAACTATTTTATTTCCACTTATTCTTCTACTTCTTGTTAATACATATAAACATTCTTCACGAATGAATACATTTCCTTGTGATCATAAGGAAGAGATATGACCACAAGGGAGAACAACAACAAAATGAATCGCCATTTAGAAATTTAAAGTATTTGGCAATTCAGAGCAATAATAAAAATATTTCGGAAATGGTTAACACCATAAAAATCTAATAAATTGTGTTTTAATCAGCACTACATTTTTGGTGTAGTACTTTTTTTTTATCTCGTGCGATTTATAAGTTAAGCAAAATTGATTCAAACGGAAGAGGAATTCACAGGTTATTCCGAGAAAATTCATGATAGTTTTTTACTTTCTCTACTGGTAAGTAGGGGAAGTATTGTATTCCACCTAAAAATTCGATGTCGAGATTTCACTGGAAATATATGTTTTGAGGCCCCCTGAATAAAAAAAAAAAAAAAGCATTTGTAGAAAAAGGTCCGTGTGTGTGTGTCTGTGTGTCAGTCTGTGGACATCATCACTAAAAAACGAAAAGTCGGTTAAAAACCAAAGTTGGTATTTAAGTTTAATGTCTTTCAAGGATGCGACACGAAGATTTTGAAGAAAATAGTCCCACCCTAAACTACCCTTTACATGGAAGATTTTTCGAAATTTTTGATTTGCTTGAAAATGGCTCTAACGATTTTGATTAAAATGTCATATGTTTGAGATATTTTTATGACAAATGAAATGTATATTTTGAATTTTCTGGCTATAGCCCCTGTAGTGGTATTTACTCTGGACGACTTTTGCATAACGGGTAAACTGTTAGAGATAGACCAAATCATACTGTACAAAAAATGTAGATCTTGCTAAAATACACAATTTATGTTTCAATAAATTTTCTTGTAGGTTGAACCATTTCGGAGATATTCCTTGTTATGTGTGGGAGTTTCGAAAAACTTAAACGCTTTCGTGAAATGGAACATCGTTGTTCATTTTTTATATGTTAAGCGTGCAAAGAGAACGGAATCTCAAAGCTTTAAAATATTTGACTATCGCTCAAGGCCTACTATATTCTTATATTCCTGTTGCACCTACAAGGAAATAAGCAAACAAGATAATTTCTGCAAATGTTTATCTCAACTAATACGAGGAAGATAAATGAATAAAAGTTTATAAGAATGTTTAGTACAAGAATAGAGAAAGTCATGCGAGTGCAACACATCAGATTTTTCACATAAATGTCTTGAAATATGGTACTTTAATTAAAATAGAATCATTTTTGAGAAAGTCAAAATAATGAAGAAATTTCCATGTAAAATGTAGCCGGGAAATTTTCTAGATAATCTTCTTGTCGTATCTTGGAAAACGATTGAACTTAGATACTAAGTTTGCTATTTAACTGGATTTTCGTTTTTGAACGGTAGTTCTTCTGAAAGTTACTTTTTTATTCAGGGAGCCTCAGAACAGATACTTCCGGTGAAATCTTGGTATCGACCAGATATAAGCCGTCATTAAATTTTGTGTCTGCCATAGAATGGAATATTTCCTCTACCTACTACGTAGGGGAAGTATTATATACGATCCAAAAATTCGATGCCGATATTTCACCGGAAATATGTTTTGAGCCCCCCTGAATCCAAAAAAGTATTTTTAGGAAAGTTCCTGTGTGTCTGTGTTTGTCTGCCTGTCTGTCTGTCTGTCTGTCTGTCTGTCTGTCTGTCTGTCTGTCTGAGAACAGCATAACTCGTAAATGAAAAGTTGGTTAGAAACCAAAGTCGGTATTTAAGTTTAATATCCTTCAAGGATGCGATACGAAGAATTAATATATTTTCATGGAAAATCAAATGTATATTTTGAATTTTCTGACTATAGCCTATGCAGTCCTGTTTACTCTGGATTACTTTTGCATAGCTGGTAAATCGTAAGATATTGACCAAATTTACTATACAAAAATGTAGATCTCGTTAAAACAAACGTCACATCCAAATATATATATAACTTTTTTTTTTTTTTTTTTTTTTTTTGGAGTGAACCATTTCAGATATATTCCTTGCTATTTGTGCGAGTTTTTCAATACTTAAACTTTTCTCAAATGGAAGGTCTTATTCACTATTTTATCTGCAAAGAAAACGTAATGTCAAAGACTTCATATAACGAGCAGCTTTAAAAGGCTCTCGTTCAAAGCTTGCTGTATACCTCTTGTACCTACAAATTTGTTATTTGTGTGAGTTTTGAGAGAACTTACACTTCTGTCAAATGGAACACCGTTATTCATTGTTTTTATATGTTAACTGTACAAAGACAATGGAATGTTAAAGCTTTAAAAGATTTGACTATCGCTCAAAGCCTACTGTATTCCCATATACTTTTTGCACCTACAAGGAAATAAACAATATGGTAATTTGCACAAATGTTTATCTCAACTAACACGAAGAAGATATAGGAATCAGCGTTTGTAAGAATGGTTAGTACAAGAGTAGACAAAGTCATGTGAGTGCAACACATCAGATTTTTAATAAATACGCTCATTAATTTTGAACAATGCATGGACTCTGACAAAATTCAGCTGTAACTAAAGCTATAGAAGCTGTACATAATTGCATTTGTATCATAAGGCATATACTAGCTTGGAAAGACACTGGTGTATTTGCCAATCTAATCTATCCAGTCAATGTGCCCAAATCAGACAAGGAACCGAGTCTTTCGAATGACAGACGAGCTAGACTACTGAAGATAACGTATAGAATGCTAGCTGCTTGTCGACGTCAAAGCCAGTCTCATGGGTCAGCCATGGTGCAGTCTGTTCATAAGGAAACAAAGAGCTTGTATAAAGAATCCATGCATCTGGAGACCAAAAGGATAATCTTCGGCAAGGCAAAAACAAGCGGCATGTGAATGTTTCTTCTGTGAGGCACCTGCTGCCTTGAGGATGATTGGTTTGGAGCCAAAATCGCAGGTGTTTCTGTGATAACTACTCAGCACACTGCTCGGATTGATGCAGCCTTCATCCCACAAGTTCGGCGTGCCATCACAAGAGGATGGCCATGAGAATTGACCGGCTTCTGAGAACACAAATATATAACCTTACGCGAGTTGTCTGCAAAGCCCTAGGGCCACTGGCATAGAGCGATGCATCCTTTAAGAGGTAAACGGGTTTATATTAAACTCGCCTAAATATTGTCTCTTTATTCTAAAGTCTATGTTCAGATAGTGCTGAAACAGACATCGGTCGAAATACCATCTTTGTCTGCTCGTGGGCCTGTCATGTGACGTGATGCAGCCCATCCCCGACCATCCCTTGTGTTCATAAAGTGAAGTACACAAACACACACACGCATACACACACGCATACACACGCACGCGCACACACACGCGCGCACACACATACACACGCGCGCACACACACATACACACGCACACACGCACGCGCAGACATACACACGCACGCGCACACACATATACGCACGCACACACATACACACGTACGCGCACACACACATACACACGCACGCACACACATACACACGCACGCACACACATACACACGCACATACACGCGCGCACACATACACACGCACACACACGCACATACAAACACGCGCGCACACACACGCACGCGCACACACACATACACGCGCACACAAACACACACACGCATACACACGCACACACACGCACGCGCACACACACACACATACACACGCACGCGCACACACACACGCACGCACACAGATTTTTTCTAGAAATGTTTTTAGAGTTTATAGGGCCTCATAACTTGTGTTTCCGGTGCAATCACTACAGGAATTTTGGGGTGAAATACAAGAGATACTGTTACTTATAATACATCCTCTTTATTTTGAGCCTTAGAATCTAGTACTACGAACGGTCCGGGTCAGAAAGGCTTGTTATGCCAAAGGAACAACTGAGCATCGTTTTCCATATCCCAGTGTTATCACTTGGGCATTTCACTGTATCTTGCTACCTTTGTTGCTGTTCTGTTATGTTATCATACCGGTTTACTTTTATGCTTTGCTTTTGGTTTAAACCAACTCATACAGTAACTTTAAGTGCTAAATACCTGAAGCAGGTCCAGCATCGACCTTGCACACTCCTGTAAATTTTAAAAGTAGGAGCCACGTATTTAGCGTTTACTGTAGCCATTGACTAACCTGGGGAAAACAATTGCGGAAACTACAACTCACGGCTTTCTGTGTATAACTTAAAATAACAATGCGTAAAACACATGAAAAGACTTGTTGCCGAATGCCATCTCAGAGCTAGGGATAGTAGTAGTAGAAAAAGCAAAAATGTTAAAGATGTTCATGTTTAAGAAATGTATAATTTGTTACACCTTTAACTTCTGCTTGTTTTATAGGATTAAATTGTACCAATGCAATGCCGGGTAAAGCTGTTAGTATTTCATCTAAGCCGATTATGAAACTGCGTCTGCAGCATCTGCCCAGCTAAGCGGTTAACAAGTGAAACCAACAAGAGCACTCGTATGCAGAGCCTATGGTCTCGACACATTCAGAAACTGGCTAAATCGAGAATAAAATGTGCCTATTCCAGCAGCAATGGAATCCTAGGCACTGGGCAGAGTAGGCAGCTGTTTTATTAACTGCGCCGGGAGGTTAGAAAAACATATTTTGTTATACAATAGCACCAGCTGTTAAATTAATGACGTTATCTGTCGTGTATTCTTGCCTCTATTCATTTTCTTATAAAACGTTCGTACTAGTTCCTTTTACTCGGTGCCTTATATCCTTAGTTTCAAAAATAATTGACGTGGAAAGTTTTCAGGGAAGCATACAGAACTTAAAACTAATACTTTTGATAACTTATCCATTAATTATATAAAGTTGCAGTATAAATATGTAAAAATTAAAAATAATATAAAATTATCCATGGATACACAGAATTGGTCTATATTTCCTACTGGTTTTGTAAATATAGTAATCTACATAAATAAAAATCTGATGTGTTGCACTCACATGACTTTCTCTACTCTTGCACTAACCATTCTTACAAACTCTTATTCCTATATCTTCTTCGTGTTAGTTAAGATAGACATTTGTACAACTCATTGCTTATTTCCTTGTAGGTGCACGGGGAATGTTAGAATACAGTAGGCTTTGTGCGATAGTCAAATGTTTGAGATTCTGTTGTCTTTGCACACTTAACATATAAAAAAAAATGAACAACGATGACCCATTTCATGAAAGTTCCAAGTTTTCCGAAACTCACACACATAACAAGGTATATCTCCGAAATGGTTCACCCTACAAGAAAATTTATTGAGACATAAATTGTGTATTTTAGCAAGATCTACATTTTTGTATAGTATAATTTGGCCTATCTCTAACGGTTTACCAGTTATGCAAAAGTCGTCCAGAGTAAATAACACTACAGGGGCTATAGCCAGAAAATTCAAGATATACATTTCATTTTTCATAAAAATATCTCAAACATATGACATTTTAATCAAAATCGTTAGAGCCATTTTCAAGAAAATAAAAATTTTCGAAACATTTTCCATGTTAAGGGTAGTTTAGGGTGGGGCTATTTTCTTCAAAATCTTCGTGTCGCATCCTTGAAAGACATTAAACTTAAATACCAACTTTGGTTTTTAACCGACTTTTCGTTTTTGAACTATGCTGTCCACAGACTGACAGACTGAGAGACTGACACACAGACACACACGGACCTTTTTTTAAAAATGCTTTTTTTTGGATTCAGGGGGTCTCATAACATATATTTCCGGTGAAATCTCGACATCGAATTTTTGGGTGGAATACAATATTTCCCCTACTTACCAGTAGAGAAAGTAAAAATAAATAGCTAAATGTATTGCCAAGTCGGTTTTTTTTTTTTTGGTTTTTTTTTTTTTTTTTTTGTTTTTGTTTTTTTTTTTTTTTTTTAATTTTCGTTGAAGTCCGAGGAAGGTTCTTATGAAGAGAAAAATTGGGAAAATTGCACGAGAAAACGTAAAAACCATATTTTTCTTTTCCCATTCAAACTATTCCTAGCTGTAAATTTTAGGGATGGCGATCAAACTTCGATCTGTAACATTTCGAAGAACTGCAATGGCAAAGGTTTTGCAGCAATGTAAATTAATAAGTGTTGAATGAATGCACGATGTTAAAAGTCTTTGGAGACATTAGGCCAAACCATACAAGATCTGCGGAACAATCAAAACCGATTTGGCGGCGCGATGATTTTGTTAGCAGGAGATTTTCGTCAAACATTGCCAGTAATTCCACGGTCAACACCAGCTGATGAGCTGAATGCATGTTTAATGTCATCTGTTTTGTGGAAACACGTCAAGATATTAAATTTAAGCAAGAATATGAGTGTCGAGTTACAAAGTGATCTATCTGAAGAATATTTTCAAGACAATTCATTGACATAGGTAAAAGCAAATTTCCTTTAGACGTTTTAAATGGCTGCGTTTCCTGGACATTTTTATCAGTTTACTGAATCAAAAAATCGAACTCATTCAAAAGGTGTTTTCAAACGTTGCTCAAAATTACAGAGATCATATATGGTTGAGCTGCCAAAAACATGGATGTAAATGAACCACATTTCAAAATTCAAAATGAAATAGCCGGTGAATTGAGGACACACAAATCAGTTGATTCCGCTACCTATCCACCCGAATTTTTGAACTCGCTGGGTTTGCCAGGATTGCCAACTCACAATCTTCAATTAAAGGTCGTATAGGATTTCATAATGTTACGAAACATCAACCAATCACGTCACGGCTAGCGTTGAAAAAATTCCTGAACAATATAATCGGAGTCAATTGTATGTTGCCTGTTCCCGTGTTGGAAAACCAACAACTTTGTTTGTTTACGCGCCACGTAATCAAACAAAAAATATCGTGTACCATAAAGCATTACAATGAAAATATCATTTAAGACGATATTTCTCCACCCTAAACTACCCTTTCAATGGAAAATTTTTATTTTCTTGAAAATGGCTCTAATGATTTTGATTAAAATGACATATGTTTGAGATGTATATGTTTAAAATGTATATCTTGAATTTTCTGGTTATAGCCCATGAAATCCTATTTACTGTGGATGACTTTTGCATAAATAGTAAACCGTAAGAGATAGACAAAATCTTACTATACAAAACATGTTGTTGTTAGCTAATGCTGGATTTCTGACAATGAAGTCATTAATCCTCTTGCTCTACAACATTTTTCACTCATAGAGCAATAGCAGTATAGTAACCGCTTTTAAGAGAGCACCATATTTTTATGTTATACAAAACATGTAGATCTTGCTAAAACACACAATTTATGTCCGATTTTTTTTTTTGGGGGGGGGGGGTAGAGTGAACCATTTCGGAGATATTCCAGGTATTTGTGTGTTTTGGAGAACTTGTATTTGTCAAATGGAACATCGTTATTCATTTTTCAAATGTTAACCATACAAGTAGAACGAAATTTGAAAGTTTTAAAAGATTTGACTATCGCTCAAAGCCTATTGTATTCCCATATTCTCCTTGCACCTACAACGAAATAAGCAATAAGATAATTTCTGCAAATGTTTATTTCATCCAACACGAAGAAGATATAGGAATAACAGTTTGTAAGAATAGTTAGTACAAGAGTAGAGAAAGTCATGTGAGTGCAACACATCAGGTGTTTTTTTTATTTTTTATTTCAACTATACGAGAAATCTTAGAAATAAGTAATGGCACAAAAGATATGTCATACAAATTGTGTCTTCTAACGAGATTTATAAGCTTTTAAAGTTTTTATGTTTTAATAGCTGTACAAAATTCAAATGAAGGGGACTTTGCAGCCTACATCGGATATAGGTTTTTTCACTCATATTTCATCTGAAATATATGGTGTTGATTCAAAATGAGTAAATAGAAATGAACGAAAAAACCTATCTAAAGCGTATTTTGGGGTGGAGGATATTTTTGGAAAAACTCAGAAGATGTTTAACTTACATTCCACTTTCCGTTTTTGAGCTATGCCGTTCACGCATACACATCAACACACGCGCACGCGCCTAGACCTTTTCTCTGACAATACCTTTGTTCTGGACATAGAAGCTTAAAACATGTATTTTCGGTGAAAGTTCAATATTAAATTATTGGGTAAAATAGATATAATACTTTCTTTACTTAAAACTAGTGTAGGTAACTGTTAGAGGAAATAAAATGCAACAACACAGCAGAGCAAGTTATATGTTAGAGTGAAACAACTGAAGCAGTTCATGGCGGAATTGTCACCCATTTGTAGGAAAATTATATGGAGCAATTCGAAACAATCGTGCTTGAATGAGCACACACCAATCTTCCACTAGCCCTGACCTCCTTAGTCACCTAGGTATGCAGATTTACAACCTTTTTGTTTTTTAGTCTTCTTTTTTAAACACCCGCTTCTGATGAAGCATAGCGTTGCAGTTACGGCCGTTACGTTTATGGTTAGAACTTCTATAGGGTCCCTTTTCATGAGAAAAAATCGGTTTTATTGACAGATTCTGGAGAGGAGATATAGGTTCTTTCGTTTGCGCATTTTAAAGTTTGAGTTGTATGTATTTCGAACTTGAATTAAACTTTCAGCAAAGTTTCCTCACACTTATTCAGGCGTGTAAGTTGTAAGTGACAAGAATAAAGTGATATTTGTAATCAGGACAAGTTTAAATTGATTTAAACATTCCGCTGTTAATCATTATGTACCTACAGCTATTTACGAGTGTTTACATATGCAATTCACATTATCAGCAGAATCAATGTATTTGATTCTTTGCTCCTTATTCTCTTTTGTATAAAACAAGATTTCTAAGATTAATGTTTACTTCTCTCAAACTTGTACAATATATTCCTACTTTAGTAGTTTATTTAATTTCTTGTACCTTGGTTTGCTCTGTCATGTTCAACAGCTGATTTTAAATATTCGCTTTTTAAGATTTTGAGAAGATGGGAAATGTCGTGTGTTTTCTGTAACAAATTTCAATTAATAGTTCCAGCCTTCTACAGAGTAGTTGGTCTGTGGCACCTTGATTTAACAGCTCCACCGCTAGTGTTACTCTGGCGCACCTTCGAGACTCTCTGCAACTGCCTGTTAGGCTTGCAGAGGTCCTGGCGGACGATAAACAAGCGGTAGAAAGAGTTTTGAAGTTTTAAGCAACGGTCAACATGAACCTAAGGATTTATAATTTTAGATTTAGGAATTTCTTATCTTTTGTATCTTTTTATAAATTTGTTTAATTATGGCTTTCCCCTCATTTGTTTGGTATATTTATCTATTAACTAACTAAACCCTAGCGCAACAGCCCATGAAGGTCCCTGCCCGCTACAGGCGTCATTGGTGGAGTGCAGTACTGGAAGATGGGACGTGGTCAGCACCCCGAGCCCTCCCGGCCAGTTATGCGGCCTTCGCGACCTCGGGCCGCTACTTCTCCATCAAGTAGCTCCTTAGTTGGTCCGTCCGGGACCTAACGAGGCTGAGTGCACCTCGTGATATTTATCTATACTGGTACTTTTATTTTATATTGAAATTTATCTCTGGCTTTTGCCATGATCCATTTTATAAGGGTGCTGATGACCAAGTAGTTGAACGCCCTTAAAAAAGTACACAACCATCCATATCTCTAGTGGTATTAGAGATTTGGCAACCACTGATCAACGAGGTAATCGAAGAATTGTTCTGCGAAATACCTCTCTGAATACAAAGTCACTTTTCATCTATGTATTCCAGAGGCAGATAAGCCAAAGGTTCCTAAATGTTTATGTTTCTTCGTTATCTATGTACTCTTTTGATTGTTTGATTTCTTGTGCTCCCCCCCCCCCCCCCCCCCACACGCCTGTCTAAAATGAGAGCTGCATTCTAATGAGTTGATGGAAATATTTCTCTCAAAGTAAACAGAGGAGGATTTTCAAAATGCATTTTATCACCTCGTTTGCTTTCCAGTATGGCAAGCTAGTTTTTACCTTTTAAAAAAGGTCCTATACATCTTTTTTTCAGGTAGTAATTCAAAAGCTACTGGTATTATTTTGTTTCTTGCCAGATGCTATCCAGAAAACACAGCTCTGCATGAATTAACATCTTTACCCCAAGAATTACATAAAACAAGAATTCTGTTTTGTATGTCATCATACAAAAAGATTGGTTCCATCAGGTAAAATCAGATGTTCCTCGTTTAAGACGATGTCTTCTCTGGTCTTTGTTACTGAATCATGTCTGTAATAGTGATCTATCGTTCCACTATCAATCTTCTAAACCAAATTTAGCCATAACTTGTTTCACTTTATCACATCAACATAACCCTTTATAGGACAAAACTAAAAATTCCTTAAATATTCATATTTTTATATCCATAGCAATACACAAGGTACATGAATCAATATAATTACAGTAAACTTGAAATATATTTTATTGTTGAGTATAAAAAGGTACAAAATGTAGTGGTAGTTATAGCTACCACTATCTGTTCCTGCTGACTCAAAACCTTTAGTGGATGGTGGTCACCATTTCTACCACCTCGTGGCTTGAGCTACATAAACACATTCACGGGTTTCATTATTCTTTCTTTGGTACATAATAGTGCTTAAACAAAGCTGGAACAATGTCAGAGTCATCTGTTGACACATCAAATTGCTCTCCGTTATCAAAAATTTTACGAGCCGTACGACGTCCCAACACAGCTTGGTGTAGTGATTGGTAATGCGTCATCTGCATCGGAATCGCCTTCAAAATCAGAATTCATAGCCTGATCGTCGCCAATTGAGTTCAAAAATGAAATGAACTCCTCTTCATTCATAGATTCAAGCTGTTTGTATGATATTCTTTCATCCATGCTGGAATAATAAAAAAAAAAAAAATGATTTTGAGGTTATGGCTGTCCGTTACCGCGTAAGATAACAAAAATAACTCGAAAGCTAGATCAAAACATTGTACTATGATTCATTGTCAGTATTGACTAATATCTCAAATTAACTGAAAAATATCCCTGATGTTTCAAAATCATATACTTTTTATACAACTTCACTAAAAGTGATGGGCATATCTTGTACGGAAAGATAAGCATGCACAATTTATTCAGTATTCTTTGGCTCTTTTTGACTGCATTCAAATAAATAGTATTGCAAATTGCACAAAAATACTTTATATATGAAAATATATATGATACATAACTTCAGTGAAACTAATTTCAACGTAAAACAGCGAAAAATGTGCTGCAAAACCATTTATTGTGAATAAAGGCGAGAAAGATGGCTGTCCTGTGGATGGTGGTAGGAAGGAGTACCACCTTTAAGAATTTACAGGGCTCCCAACAATGCCATAATGCAGGTGGTGTTACAAGTGACCACTATCCATTTAGCAACACGAAAGCTGTTGTTAAGGGTCAGATTCTTTATATTCTGGTGCTTAAAAGGGTTAAACAAGATATTCCTCTTTTCCTTCTCCCTTGGGAAATAAATCAATTGTTGATTTGGGCCATCTTTCCTTCTCCATTCTTTGCAACATCCATTCTTCAGTTGTATTTGTCACCCTATCTTCTGCTTCCATTCCTGTTCTAATGTCATTACTTACTTGTAGTTGAGATACTCACATAGTGTAATTCATCTATTTCGGTACCCTCTAACTTCTTCAATCCATCCTTCAGAGTCGTACACTCTGACCCTGCTTGACAGTTTCCATCATTGTTTTCAAGATACGTTTTTTGGTTGTTTTAGTCATTTTCTCTGTTCTTTTGAACGCCATTTAAATATCTTGTTACTTTTCTAGCTTGGTCAATTTTATTGCCAGTTTCCTTTTCATAGGCCCATACTGTTTCTAAGTATGTGGACTGGTTGACGTTTTTAATTGTTATTTTACAGCCAAACCTTCTCCCTTCCCTCCGACAACCATCATAAAACTAACCTTCAATCCATGTAAACCATATTCCTGTATACATTTTCGAAACATACACTCAATATCGACCGGGTCTTGTCCTACTATTGCTTGGTCATCGACATAATGTAGGGAATGTAACATATGGCCATTAATATTCATGCCCATTCCTCCGCACGAATCATTCCATTTCTTCAAGTCACTCTCTAAGATTTTGAAATAAAGTGGGTGGCATTCCGCAACCTTATCTGAAATCTTTGGTGTAATACCTTAAATATTCTTTCTATCCAAATGAGGTGAATAAATATAAACTATAAATAAGGAGACACATCTATTATTCATAGATTTAGAAAACGCGTTTGATAGAGTAAACAGAACTACTACGGAATACCCTGGAAAACAAAGGTATCCCTAATCAAATAATGGAAACTGTTAAGAGCTTATGCTCTGAGACAAATGTGTGTATAGACCCCTTGCTAACTAGAAACAGTAAAAAGTTTTTCAAAATAAATCAAGGAGTGAGACAAGGGTGTACTTTATCACCTATTTTATTTAATATCTATATTGACGACATTCTAATTGAATGGAAAAAATATTTTAATAAGGAAGGAATATTAATTGGCAATAAGGGTAGAATAAATGTCCTGTTATTTGCAGACGATGTCTTACTAATGGCAGAATCTGAAAGAGATCTACAAATGTTGACTTATAAGTTCCAAGTGGTGGCCAATAGATATAACTGCAAAATATCAGTAAGCAAATCAAAAGCAATGGCATTCATAGGTAAATATGGAATAAGAACTAAAATTGTTTTGGAAAATAAAATAGTGGAACAAGTAACACACTTTAAGTATTTAGGGTGCAATATTACATGTAAAGAAGATAAAGACATAGAAAATAAAATATATAAATTCTAGGCTATATGTGGAACCATTAAACGAATTAGGTCGGAAAACAAGAAAACACTCTAAACTTAAATTATATAAAACATTGGCTGTTCCTTCCTTGCTATATGGAAGTGAACGTTGGATAATAAAAGCAAAGGATAGTAGTAGAATACAGGCAGCCGAAATGTTATTTCTGCGCAACGTAAAAGGATGCACAAGAGCCGATAGAATACGAAATGAGTCAACAAGAAGAACTAAATATTTATAAATTGGAAGACAAAATTAAAACAAATAACAAGAAATGGACAGAACATTTAATGAGGATGAGTGAAGAAAGGATACCTAAGAGGACCTTTCTATATAACCCAAGAGGAGCACGAGATGTTGGGCGACCTCGCAGGAGATGGACTCCACTGATGACTTCGCCGGAACGGGCTGCATAGCCTAAACCATATAGAAGAAGAAGAAAAAATCTAGTGCTTGCTATGTTGAGACCGATGGGGGAAGGCAGTGCTTTCAGATTATACCGTGTTGTCAATGGACGTAAGAGAGCCAGTTTATGTACCATTTCGAGGCTAACTTTTGGTTCCGACTCCCATGATTAGAAGCCTAGTTATAAACCTTTGCTAAGTTACATTTTCTTGGCTTTTTTTTCAAAAAAGATACTCAATTATTACTGTGTTTGACTTGACTACATGTTTTAATAGAATCCCCGTTTGGGGGAAAATAATTAAGATACAGAAAACGAATTTAGTAAAATGCAAGAGTTCCATGATTATTTACGCAGGCCTTCCCTTCTTTCCCTTTCCTTACCCTCTCCAACGACAGTGGTATTCATACATAGTTATAGGACATAATTATAACCAATAGCATGAAAGGGAAGAATTGAGTATTTCTGACGGCTCAGATCGTTACTCAACTGTGGCTTGATTCATATAATGTATACATCAGAAACTACACGTGGCCAGCTGGTAACACAGTTCGACAAGTTGCAGCAACTCTGCAAATTCACAGAAATGTAACTATAGTGGCCGCAAAATTTAAAGGCAGCTTGGGGGAGGAGCTAGTCAACACAACACCCAATTAGAGGCTTGCCACGCGCTGTGGTGTTGTATAGTTAAGTGAAATCACACTGTAAAGCCGGTATACAAATATCATTTGCACTCACAAAATTTATTTTCGTAACAGGCAAGAGAATAATGTGATCATGAAGAGCATTTTATTTTGAAGCTTCCGGTCTAAAAACCAATTTTCTACCTACACTGTTTACAGTGCACTGAATTCGTCTATTAATAGACGGTTCTGCTAAGATGCTTTCATGTTCTCTGTCCAAATCCCTTCATGACTCGTGTTTATTGCGTTAGTATGTGAATCAAAACAGGTAAAAGCAGCGGCTAACGATAAGGGAGGGAGAGGGTCTCAACTTGTTATGGTTTCAGTTCTGTTTTCGTGTTAAGGGCGGTAATTTCAGTTCCCGTAATCCATTATATTGATTGTGTGGAGTTATTTTATTGGCGTTTAATTAACTATTCTTTGTTGGTTTAGTGAAAATGACATTTAGTGAACCAGTAATACATAAACGGGAAGTGTAATATCACCAAAGCAAGAACATAATTTACAATGTGTAACCGACACGTGGAAAAACTGCAGAAAGAATTAGCTCGCGATGAAATACTGCAGTCCATTATCATCAACTTAGAGGAAGACAACGATGATTCAGACTTGGTTAAAACCGAGGATAAAGATAACCACGTTGACAAGACAGATGAAACCGCTTTGCCATAAGGAATATTCTGCTTGGCCTCGGCACATTTTTGTTACCGTTTTAAGGTTACTCGTTAAATTAGCTTGCACACCAAGTTTATGTTTACTTAACTACTACAATAATACCCTATAAAGTGTTTTCATTTCGTCGTATTACTGCGTATAGCTTCGCCTCGCCCTTTGACGTGTGACAACATCCAGCTCAGCCGTCAGCCGCCTTTAAATTTTGCGGCCACATAAATGTTAATGCCACCCATAAAAGGCGGTTTGTTGCATACGTATTAGAAGAAAACCTTTCATTCGAAAGAAGAAACTGTATTATAATATGTAATAGACAAACATGTTTAAAGTTATTTCCATACGAATTTTAATTCTAGTATAAATATAGGGAGAATTTGTAGAAGGATTAAACATTTTTTATTTTACAATATGATATTGCAATGTTTACTGTAAAGCTTTGTGATTCTAAGGACAAAGTTAAAGCTTTTCTTATAACAAAACCGTTAACTCAATAAATGCTGCTTATTTCAAGCAAAATTTGCAACAATTTCCATGACAGGCATTAAGAATTTGGAGATAAACCTATAGAGAATTAAAACGAGATTTTCTTACGAGGCCAGGTGTATCTTGCCCTAACCACCTCATCACTACCTTTGCTTGTCCTCATTACAGTGCCATGACTCCTGTCCCATATTGCAACTGTTATTGGCCACTAGTTATACCTCACCCCTTGCTAGACCCCGTAAGCCGATATGAAACTGAGAGATGATCCCAAACAGTGCTAAATTCCTTTTGTGGACCACCAACCTATCTCTAAGTTGAGTTTCAAGTCTCATAAACCAAGCTTTTCAGTAAACGATTTGGACACTCTTGAGCGAAATAATATACCAAAATATAAACCAACATAAAAGCACCATTTTTATTTTAAGATAGTTCAATAAATATGTTAACACCAAAATTAAATGTCACAAGAAAATTATAAGTCACGGTTGTGTTACAGATTGCATTGGGTGGGGAGAGACGGAACGGGACGAGTGGATCAAAGAAGGTATACCATTTTGTCTTACTTATTCACGATTACAAATAACTCTATTTAAGGGGACAAGGTAGTGATTCGTACACGATTTCAGTATTTCAAAACATAACTTTAGTTGAGGATATCTAAGCTTCTACTGCTCAGATCAAAATTTAATTTGGGCTGAATATTTAGTGATTCATTGTGATTACATTGATATAGAGAACATCAAAACAATTATTTAAAATGGGCATGAAATAAGGCAAAAACTGATAACATGTTTTTGAAAAAAATATAATATATATAGTACTAACGGTACAAATTCCTTCTACAACATACAAGCATATGTGTTGAAACTTTTGTAGTGCACTAGGCAATGTGTATTAATAACTGTGTTAATCTAAATTTACTTAAATATCTCTGGCTATATTCAAAAGAAAAAATATTTAATTTTTGTAAAAAAAAAAAAAAAGTACATTTTTTGTACAAATATTTTTTTTTTAATTTTCTGTTTTGGATTTTTTCAATAACAATGGGTTACGTTTGTAGAGTACATGCTTCTGGAACTACTGTAAAATTTTCATTCAAATAGGTGCAGTGGTTTTGAAAAAACATGTACCTGAGTTTGAAAAATGTCAAGTTACAGAAAACTACATTTAAAGAAAAGTGTGTCATCTCTGAAGCCCTCAAAATCCAGCATAACCCAGCGCGCCGCCACATTTTCATGGGGTAATTTAAAGCTTTAGTTGTGGCGATACCCTTACAATATATATATATATATATATATATATATATATATATATATATATATATATATATATCATTTTGAAGAGGAAGGTTTCTACTTTTTTTAAAGATGAAAAACAAAAAATTGACTTTTTGAGCTCAAATCACTACCCTGTCCCCTTAAAATGCGATATGCAACATAGACGAGTGTCTCTTCTCATGAATAATTCAAGTCTAACCCTTATACAATTCAAATAAAAATAGATGTTTCCACCCACATTACAATACTCACGATAAATGTTTGACTAGAAATGCTTTCAAATGTAGCAATAGGCGTCTTGGATAACTTCTACATGAGGAATACAAACATATGCATGTTATACCAAAAATTGATTTTTGTTTATACCCAGAGCGAAAGTAAAGGTGTAAAAATTCAAAATATTCTACCAGACGCACCTTAAAAATGCACCAAACCCGGATAAGGCGAATAAAGCTATTTGAAGCAAATGGTATATTTTAGTATGTGTTGCAATTTTTCTATTGTAAGTTTATATTTTTCTCTTATGATTTCCCACAAAATTGGATAAAATTCAATCAGAATGAAGAGTACTTCACAACTTATCTGGAAAAAATTCAAAATATTACATTATATTTAGCCTGCCAATATTTCAAACATGCATTGCAATCAAGATCGTAAAATAACAAACTACGAGCATTTTCCCATCTAAAGGATAAAGGTGAAAATCCTTGCCTTGTAACTTAGAAATATTTCATCATCCTGATGAAACGTCCCGAAACGTCGATGGCTCTTCATCACTACACCTGGCTCGAAGCCTGAGAACATCTTGAATAGAAATATTTCATTTCTTTACTTGATTACCCTCCCCTTATGTAGGACTTACACCCCTAGGATTTACAAGCTAGTGCCTAGGGTCAGACGCCTATCAGGGGCCGAGGGACCTCTGGACCGGACAGAGTGAAGACCTGGAAGCGGGTGGTCAGCCAAGCACAGGTAGTGAGGAAGACGATGACATGAAATGCAAGCGACATCGATGACTGGAAAGGTGACAATGGAGCAATTTGTGGAATGAGTGGCAGGAGAAACCGGAGAACCCGGAGAAAACCCAACCTGATGCCATTTCGTCCACCACGAACACCACATACAGGTCCCTGGGATCGAACCCGGGCCGCCGCAACCCAGAAATATACCATTTTTAAATACCGAGTATGGTATACAATTCAACTTTTCATTTTTACTTTCTCTACTGGTAAGTAGGGTTAAGTATTGTATTCCACCCAAAAATTCGATGTCGAGATTTCACCGGAAATATATCTTTTGAGACCCCCTGAATTAAAAAAAAAAAGGCATTTTTAGAAAAAGGTCTGCGCGCGCGCGTGTGTGTCAGTCTGTCACTGTGGATAAGATAACTCAAAAGTAAAAAGTAGGTTAAAAACCAAAGTTGGTATTTAAGTTTAATGTATTTCAAGGATGCGACAAGAAGATTTTGAAGAAAATAGCCCCACTCTAAACTACTCTTTACATGGAAAATTTATCGAAAACTTTTATTTTCTTGAAAATGGCCCTAACGATTTTGATTAAAATGATATTTTTATGACAAATGAAAGGTATATCTTGAATTTTCTGGCTATAGCCCCTGCAGTCGTATTTACTCTGGATGACTTGCATAACTGGTAAACCGTTAGAGATAGACCAAATCATACTATACAAAAAATGAAGATCTTGCTAAAATACACAAAGTATGTCAAAATATATTGTCTTGTAGGTGAACCCTTTCGGAGATATTCCTTGTTATTTGTATAAGTTTTGGAGAACTTATACTTCTGTCAAATGGAACATCGCTATTCGTTTTTTAAATGTTAGGCGTGCAGTTTCTGCAAATGTTTATCTCAACTAACACGAAAAAGGTATAGGAATAACAGTTTGCAAGAATGGTTAGTACAAGAGTAGAGAAACTCATGTGAGTGCAACACAGATTTTTTTTTTTAAATCACAGTGAATGATAGAATTGAAGTTGCTGCCATTCCTCTTTAACTTGCTGACTTTACTTGCTGATAGTTCTCAATTGTTTCGATACCGATACAAATCAATGAGCTGCTTAGGCATGGGGTTTGTATTCTTACAATAAAACCTTAAAAAGAATATCATCAACCAGAGTAATGGTCTGATCCGTGCTCAGAATACCAGAACAAATGTCCAGTAATGGAGTTCAGACGTGAGCAGGCTAGCAATTGCAACACTGATCGTTGATAACATTAATTTGTTGACGTGTATGTACAGAGCTAGACTGTCTGGCTTTTCATAGACTTAGACCATACTCTAGCTCTGCAATCCATATGCTTTCCACAGGAGGAAAGCACACAAGATGTACTGAGTTACAACATTTTGAGTTACGATGTCACGTTTATAATTTTTGCACAACTTTAAGCAAGCATTAACTCATTATTTGCAGAAACACAAAGTATAACCAACACAAACTTAGTTAGGTGCCATGTGTTTATTTAGCTTCCTATTGACATCCCATGGCTATTAAAAACTATTAAAATTTGTTCTATCTGGTACCCTATAGATGCATACAAATAAGATTAACGAAATTATATCAGATACAAAATTTAATTATGGGTAGCTGGAGGACCTGGTCAACACTACATCCAATCAGAGGCTTGCCACACTTTGCGGTGTTGTATAGTTAAACACGCTGTGAAATCACCTGCAAAACCGGTGATGTAAATATTTACGCCCATGAAATTTAGTTGCACAAAAGGAAGGAGAATAATCTGATCATGAAGTGGTCAGTTATCAGCCGCCACTAAATTTTGTATCGGCCATAATAACCCGGCGTTGACCGTGATTTGACGGTTTATCTCTACCACATTTAACTTTATGTACTTGCCCAATAGCCTCGAGTTTCTTCGGAGATTTAAATATATTATACAAGACACTTAAAGAGTTACTTAAAACTCTCAGTACACTATAGAAACAAAAAATATACATAATAAGAACGCCAAGCAAACACTTCAAAAGTACCACTACTTGTAATTATGATTTCTCGTTAATGCAGCCGAGTGACTCCCACGTGTCTCTGTGGTCTGTCTAGCTGCGACCCTGTGTGGCACCTTCGGTTCCCTCATTTCATCCTTGCCTCCTGGGGGGCGGTAG
Source organism: Tenodera sinensis (assembly GCA_030765045.1). Taxonomy (NCBI): domain Eukaryota; kingdom Metazoa; phylum Arthropoda; class Insecta; order Mantodea; family Mantidae; genus Tenodera; species Tenodera sinensis. The sequence continues at coordinate 107,385,954 of CM060968.1, read as the reverse complement.
CCACAATAGATCTGCGTAGGTCGTCGTGAGCGTCTGTACCCTTTACTTTTACCTTTACAGGAAAGCTCATTTGGAATGAATAATAGCAGTTTAAGTAAAGCCAATATAACCTTGTTTATTCTCAGTAACTAATAAAACACAAACTCAAAACAAAAAGGACTAGATTTGACTGTTTTATTATGCCAGAGAGGAGATCAACGAATATTACATATATAAAGTCGCTGTTCCTTTGTTATTTTGTGATGCCGGGAAACGTAAAGATATGGTGATATTGGAGCTTTTGTATGCATTACATAAAATTACCTAAATAATTAATTGTTCGAATTTTAAGCTAGACAGTAATTTTTGCCTTTGCCTTCTGTGCCAAGTTTGGTCCAAATCGGTGCAACGGTATAGAAGTCTGTAACAGGCATACACACACACACACACACACACACACACACACACACACACACACACACACACACACACACATACATCGACTTTTTCTTATATTAAGATTATACATTTATATTTGATGGGTGCACTTTCAGAACGCCATCCTTCTTGATTGTCCGCGATACGCTCGTGAGCGCCAGTCCGTTGGCCTGGGCCTTACACTGTCGTCAGTTTTAGGCAACGACCCAGTATCTGTAAATACAGTGCTGCGGTTTTGTTCCACAATTGATTTTATGAAGCAAGTGTAAGGTTAGTTTTTCCAGAGATTTTAGCCTTTTAGATTGACGTATTTTTTTAACGTTTTAGTGTTTTTTACTTTGTAGCAATTTTAAGTTTCTGTTTTTAGCATTTTAAACGAAACGTTTTAATAGTTGTTTAGCTGTTTTTATCTATTTTAACCTTAGATTTTTAGTTTTTAATGGGTGATGTTTTAACACTTGACCTACGTAATTTTACTTTTGGGCTCGGGGCCCTAATTACCAAATTGTCGACGGGCCCTTAAACCCAACACACTCACTCACTCACTTCAGAACGCCATGAATGCCGTGGTTAGTTTCAATCAGGAATGTCAAAGAAAGCGCGCTTCATTTGAGGGTTTCCGGCAATCTATATTAGCTACCCCTTTAGTAAGTGATCAGGAACAGAGTTGTACAAACCTACACCCTGGTACAGGGGTTGCTGGTACAGGGGTGCCGGAACCTGGAGGGTGAGGCTTTTTTCAGCCACCCCAGGCATTTATGAGGGTAGCTGAGCCCTCTCAATTGTTTTGTTCTAGCTTTATTCATTTATAATTCTTTACTGCGCTTGTACAAACAAGGGAGTAAATACTCCTTGAAGCAGACATAATTGTGTTTTGGAAAGTCGATTACCTCGCTTCAGTTACCTCTGTCCACTAACTTAAGCTGCATTATGTATAAGCCACACGTAACATGGTGTTAAATATCCGAAGTAATAACCTTAACGTCAATTTCAATCTTCGGACATTAGGTAATGCTTAAATATTTTTAAAATACCTGTTATTATATTCAAATCTGGTTGGTTGGTTGTGGTTTTGTGGGTTTAAGCGCGCTCAACTTCTAGGTCATCAGCGCCCTTAAAAGATTCATGGCAATAGCCAGATATAAATTTCACTAGAAAATAAAAATACTAGTAACAAGGAAAATATACACATCGACGTAAAAAAACAATGGCAATAGTCAGATATAAAACAAGCTGATAAATATGTCAAAAAGCATAAACAAATAACTAAAATTTTAAATCCTCAAATTCATATTACAATCCGCTAAAAACTTAAAAAACTCGATCAACCGCTGTTTTGTCGTCCGCTAAGACCTCTGAAAGCCTGTCAGGCAGCTGCAGAGAATCTCGAAGGTGCGCTAGAGAGGAACAGTCTAGCAGTACGTGTTCAAAACAGTATGTTTAATATAATAATAATAATAATAATAATAATAATAATAATAATAATAATAATAATAATAATAATAATAATAATAATAATAATAATAATAATAATAATGTAATTTCAATTATCTGCCTTCAAGGACTTGATAATATGACTTAAAGAGAAGAAGCTTTCGCCTCTGAAATGTCAACGATGTTGAGCGACAGTCAACTGAACTAAGATCGAGGCTTCCCAAGGGTACATAGTGGTACGAATTCGGACACAATCATTGCTCTTCGGCTAGAGTTATGTGATGTAACTTGAATGTAACGGGGGAGGGGGGTACACTTCACAATTGCGACCCGGGACGAACCTATATTGTGCTATCATACTCGGACGAAAGGGATGAGGTGAATGGAGACCACAGGGCAGCAGAAAGCGGGGACAGATCAGAGACGTGCAGGATCCCCTAGCAGTTTGAGAGATGGCCACCCGGCGCATCACCGTAGCTCCTAGCCGCCACCCAGAGAGGGCGAAGAAGCGACCACTGCGGCCTGGGCAGCGTCCGACACTGTTCGCCCAGCGACAAGAGAAAACCACGTGAAAAACACAAGTTAGAGTGGTCGGCCGCGGGGATCGAACCCACGACCTCCCGAATGCGAGTCGCTCAGTTACCGCGGCGCCACCTCGCTCGATCCAGCCAGAGTTGAGTGAACTTTGTCTGGTGTCGGTGCTGAGTATTACTGGAATATCCAGTACTTAACCCGAGCAAAATCTTTTCCAGAATGTCCGTTTGGTAGTTGGTGGCATGAGTTTCCACTCTTCTTTGCGGGAAATACAGTGAAGCGATACCTTCAAATCACACCTCTAATTAAATCACCACAGACACTGAGTGATATCTTGATACCGGCATTATTACTCATAACTTCATAAGATTCATAATTTCATAAAGAAGTGTTAGCAAAATAGATAAATGACTGCAATAAATAATGATCGTATGTTAAAATCAATGCATATCGTAAGAAGCATGCATTAAAATAAGAAGTTATTAGCAAGAAAACGTATGGCTTGAGAGAAAGCAATTAGTTAATCAGTAATTAAAAGTTAAAATTAGTGCAATTTTGCCCCCCCCCCCATTTATTTTTAGAGAATTAACAGAAAGGGAGCATGATTTTGCCTTTTTTTCAACAAGGCTCTTGCAACAGCATCTTTGTATGAGAACAATTAGAAGTGTGTTCCACGACAGAATTATTAGCAGAAATTTGTGGCCCCTTCGGTCCCCGACTTAACCCCCTGCGAATTCTATCTCTCGTGTAACTTAATACATAAAGTTGACAAAACAAACCCACACGTCATGGAAGAAGTAAAACAAAATTTCTGCCAGGAAATTGCCAGCATTTCTCAACGTGAACTACGGCGAGTGTTGGATAGTTCCCAAAAGAGGTGCCAAAAATGTATGGACAACGACGGTGGCCAGTTTCAGCATTTCCTTTCATAAAGCTGGTAAGTAAAGCCTTTAAAATTAGTTTTAAAAATCTGATGTGCTGCACTCACGTGACATTCTCTACTCTTGTACTAACCATTCCTACAAACACATTCCTATATCTTCTTCGTGTTAGTTGAGATAAACATTTGCAAAAATTACCTTATTGCTTACTTCCTTTGCTTATTCCTCGTAGGAACAAGGGGAATATGAGAATACAGTAGGCTTTGAGCGATAGTCAAATCTTTTAAAGCTTTCAAATTCCGTTCTCTTTCCACGATTAACATATAAAAAATTACTAATTATGTTATATTTACAGTTCTCCAAAATTCACACAAATTACAAGGCATATCTCCGAAATGATTCACTCTACAAAAAAAGTCTTCAGACATAAATTGTGTATTTTAGCAAGATCTACATTTTTGTGTAGTAAGATTTGGTCTATCTCTTACTGTTTACCAGTTATGGAGAAGTCATCCAGATACCTGATACTGATACCTCATTGAGTACATGTTTGCCGACGCCTGTAGTAGAGAAAGTAAAAATGTTGTATGGTTTTATCCGCGCCTTTCTATGACAGCGGCAGACAGCAACGAGGTCCAGGACGCGGACGAGCAAAGCACCACCCAGCCGATTCGGAACTTTTTGACTCTCGGTGTGGCGTAAAAGACCTCAGTTTAATTTTGTTCAAATGTCTCTTTATCAGGTTTCAAGTTCTTCTATGTGCCGTGAATCAACAGTACGGGACCATCAGCTTTGCTTTACTTCCCTTATCAAGAAAACATGTTAAGAATTCTTACGCCTGAAAAAAGTCCATTCCTCCGCCGGGCTTCAACCCGCGACCTCGGGAACCACGTGGAAAGCTATGATTTCATAGAGATTTTGTTTCTATACTTTTAGCAGATTTATCGAAAAAGGTAAATATAAGCATGTTATCTCAAATGACCCGGAAAGTGTTCAGCATAAAGCGAAACATGTCCACGCACCCAATTCAGAACCGTGTGGTCAATGGATGCGTAGTGAAAGATTAACGGCTAACTTTAGTTTGCTTAAACATTCCAGAATAATTAATCTCAGCTCTCAACGTGAATCTGCGGAACACTTCCAATCAATTTAATGCAACATGTTCCTGTTCATTCCAACTAGCAACAAGTGCAGATTAAGCGTTAGCAGTAAACAGGATTTCCCTCACGGACCATTGCCCATGACGTCAGACACCCCTGGTATTCCAAACGCATCACTCTCATGGGTATCCCAGCAGAGGAGAGTGCATCATGGGAATTTTTCACCATTCTTTGGAATCCCCCTATTGTGCGTCAACTGGCTGTATCAAATACTTGCTCTTTTTTTAGTTTCTCCATTCCTTTCCTACTCGTACGACAGGTATTAGAGATATTTTCTTCTACCCAAACATTTCAAATTAAGATTTCATCGAAACCCTTAGCTTAGAACGTACTTTACGAAATATTTGGGATGCATATGTGCATGACTGAGTGAGTGGGTGAGTGAATGAGTGAGTGAGTGAGTGAGTGAGTGAGTGAGTGGGTGGGTGAGTGAGTGAGTGAGTGAGTGAGTGGGTGGGTGAGTGAGTGAGTGGGTGGGTGAGTGAGTGGGTGGGTGAGTGAGTGAGTGAGAGATTGAGTGAGTGAGTGAGTGAGTGGGTGGGTGGGTGAGTGAGTGAGTGAGTGAGTGAGAGAGTGAGTGAGTGAGAGAGTGAGTGAGAGAGTGAGTGAGTGAGTGAGGGAGTGAGTGAGTGAGGGAGTGAGTGAGTGAGGGAGTGAGTGAGTGAGTGAGGGAGGGAGTGAGTGAGTGAGTGAGTGAGTGAGTGAGTGAGTGAGGGAGTGAGTGAGTGAGTGAGTGAGTGAGTGAGTGAGGGAGGGAGTGAGTGAGTGAGTGAGTGAGTGAGTGAGGGAGTGAGTGAGTGAGTGAGTGAGTGAGTGAGGGAGTGAGTGAGTGAGTGAGTGAGTGAGTGAGTGAGTGAGTGAGTGAGTGAGTGAGTGAGTGAGTGAGTGAGTGAGTGAGTGAGTGAGTGAGTGAGGTGTAAGGGCCATTCGGCAACTAGATCGTTTGGACCCGGTCACAAGATAAAAACAGGAAAACTCACGTCTAAACTTTAAAGTTATAAAGTTAAAGTTAAAACAGTTAAAAATTTTAAAAAATGATAGGTAAAACAGTAAAAATGCTAAAAACGTAAAACAATAGAACACTAAAAAGGACAATCACATCCTAAAAAGAGTGGTATGAGCGTGTGAACAGCATAATAAAAATTAAATCGTATGAATGCTGAACTTCGTGTATAAGTCATTCCACGTCAAATCGCACAAAATATGGCAAAAAATGACCTTGATCTCTCAGATTTTCTTTGTTTTATATAAAAAAAATTTTTGGCAGATATTAATTTTTGAAATGTCCCAAAAATCGCGCCCTCCTCACTCTTCGATCAATCATACCTCCGATTGTAATGAAACAAATTACTTGATCTTTGGCTCAAATTAAAGAAAAGTCGCAGTATTTTGTGAGGTATTTATTAGAAAATTTTATTAATTATTATTAATATTTTATTTTATACGATTAAAGTCTTAAAGTTAGATAATAACATAAACTCGACCATTTAAAAATCTGGAGGAAAAAAGAAACTAAAAATACAATGAAGTTTATTCAATATTCTCAGAAAAAATCAGAATGGAGTCTCTAATAGTTCAGTTGTAATTAACTTTGCAAATCAGTGCAGCGCACTCGCATGGCACGGCTACCGTAACCTCACACAATTGCCACCTTCCATTGCGGCAACTGTTCATTGCTTGAGGTTCCATGAACGTTACAACAGTACAGTAAGGAGAACACTTCTAGCTGACACTATTACATGTACACTATTAGCATCTTCAAAATGTTTTTAAAATATGCGTTTTAAACTAATGTTTCCATACAACACACAACTTTACCTCCTTCTACGAAAGAAAATTGTTTCACTAAAGCTTCAGTTTCGGACAAAGGAATGAAGGAGTGTAATTTTAAAGCACAGCTGGACCCATTGTTCTTGGCCCCTAACCTTGACTGGAAGTCCTGTTGGCGAATCCATAGCTTTTGCCTCTTTCATAAGCTCATATTGTATAATTCTGCGAATGAAACCATGCACATGGGGAGGGAGGGGGAAGGTAGTGATCTCTGCATGATCTGAGACAGTCCTTGCTAATTCACAGGTGCTTTTTAGTGCAGCGTGCAGTTGAAGACATAGATCTTTGCAATAAAGAGTGAATATAGTGAATTTGTGAGACATTCACCATAGCGTAAATCAATTATGCCACCTGTACGTTCTAAATTAGGGACCAAAACATTACACAGTCAGAGTAGAGAAATTATTTCAAATGTATGGACGTACATGAAGGAAGAAGGTAAAAGCAAAGAACTGCTTAAATCAGAAGATTTTTTCAAAAAAATTCAAAAGTTCAAAAGCACATACATATCAGATGCCACAGGAGTATCAGAAAGAAGGTACATTGTGGATACATTTTTCTGCATGGACTGAACTGCCTTAGTAAGAAGTTATCTGAGTAGCACAGCTGACGTACCAATTCGCATGCTGTCTGCAGTCACCTGACTTGTTACTCGCTTTCAAGGGGCCAAGAACGGCGAATTCAGCTGCACAAACGAATCTCTCTACTTCATGTCGTCCGTGAGCGCTTGCACGCCTCCAGAAAAAAAATTATAACAAATGCACTAATGCAAGCTCCATAGTTTTCAACATCTTATTTTATAGATAAAATGTCAGGGAATACGTGTGTATTTTTTAGATTTTTAACACATCTATTTCAATTCTATTTTTTATTTTACAAAATATACCATCAAAAAACAGTGCAAAATTTATGTGTAATAATGATTGGTCGAAAGTTGTTAAAGGTGTTGTATTTAACCCTTCCAGTGCGCCAAACTCTATATGGCCTTAGAGTAACAAGTGATTTTATATTAAGGTGCGCGCAGAAATTGCTTAGTTTCTAATAGCCATAACTAAGCAAGTAATTTAAAAATATGGAAATAAAGAAATACGGGTCTCGTTATTTGATGTCCATTATTCATAAAAAAATTGAACCTCCCACGAAAAAGTCGTGTTTTACGGGTGTGCGATTTGACGTGGATTGACCCATAAGTTCAGAGATTCGAAGTTGCAATAAAATTATTTTTATGAAATTAACCCTACCCAAAATTCCCTTAAGATGGACCGTTCCTGTAAATAGGTAGTGAAGTTCATTCTGATTGATTGCATAATTTTTGCAACTGCAAAACCACAAGAGATAGAAAAAAATTATTACAAGAGAAGATGTAAAGCTAATTAAAATACACAATGTGAGTTAGGTAGTTTATTGCAATATTACCTTTTTTGAAATAGTCCATATTGCACACTCGTTTCCATTTATACCGTCCCCTAAGTTTTGGGAGGCACTCTACTGGCCTTTACAGGTTATATGTATAGCAAGGAGTAGTTGTGTATACAGTTTGTCCAGATTGTCGTGACACTCCCCCGCTCCTTAAGTATAGATGCGCAATAGAAGAGACATGTTCACTTGCATAATAGGAGAGGTGCATCGCTCGCCCTCACTGTGATAACTACACAATAATTGTTTACAATACGTAAACATACACCGCTTGCGTATGTGTCTGCCCAGGGTTGCCAACCCGTACGATAATTATGGGGGCATACGATAATTTGAAAGCTTGAACTCATGGTTGTCAACTCGTACGAAAATTATGGGGGCGTACGATAATTTCTCATTTTAACTGGTTTTTCACACCAGCGAAATGAAGTTAGTTACAAATAGCGACACCAATTTTGCCCTCATGGTCTGTCTCCATCCCTCTAAAGCAACCATTTCATATCCTACTAATCCTTCTACCCTTTATCCTCTTGTTGCCAGTGTGTCCAGATCTGGTAATCTCAATGAAGAAGGCAGTGTTCAGAAAATTGATGATCAATGGAGGAAACTCGGAATAAGTGATATTCCGTGTGAAATAAAGAACATGCCTGAACCTGACTGTTTCTGGGGTGCTGTTAAACTCATGTCACCTTGGTGGAAATACTGATTCAAAGAACTGGCGGTGGTTGCATTATCAGTGATTCCATTGCCCCACAGAAATACTTCCCGTGAAAGAGTTTTTTACAAACTAGGTATAATAAAAACCAAAATTAGAAACAGATTGGCGACAGACACGGTAAATGGACTTATTTGGTCGTTTCAGCTTATGAAAGAATGTGGTGGTTCCAAAAATCTGCAAACCACCGAGATGTTAAACTTTATCTCAACAACAAATTTGTGTAATGCTGCAACATTTGAGCAAGATGATGAACTTTCAGATGAATAGTGCGAGAGACATAAGTAGTAATTGTAATACTGTTTGAGGTCATCAATCTTGTAAGTGGATACCATAAACATCAATACTATTACATTTTCGTGTTATGCTAATAGATTTATTGTTGTAGCATTTGGTTTATGACCTACGATAATTTTGAATCCAAATCTATAATTTTGAGTGGCCGGTACGATAATTTTACTTCTAAACATTGGCAACCCTGTGACTGCCTGAGTTCTGACATCACTTGCTGGTTCCCCACCACTCCAGTCACTTCTCCTTAATTTCTCCTCTCTCGCGTATGTCGAGTGTCAGGACGTTCTGGACAAACTGTACCTATGTGTCTATTTAACTTTTCGCGTGTGCATTGATGTGGTGTTTTGCGTGCACAGTTCTTGATTAATCACAAATAAATATATAACTTCGAGCATTGTCTTCAAATGGCAAATTGGCTTCCCACATACCCATAATTCTTTCCCGATGCACCCCTGCAATATTTGCATATATCGCATCAGCATTTAAGGGACACTGGGATTGAATTTTCTACTTTTTTTTTTTTAATTTTACATCTGTTTACTTGAAAATTTGTACTCTTGATATGAATAAATAATATACGAGTATAAATGAATAAATAAGTAAATAAATAACTGCGCAAAACTCAATGTTATAGTCAAACAGTTGCTCAGATGGGTAATAGAATTAAATACTTCTAATTAGGAAACAAAAATTCATTCTTAAAACTGCCTTCACGTTCACTGCCTTTCAGAGGAGTTTAGTTTAGTTACTAGTGCATTTTCTGACACGCAAACTGCAAATAAATTAAAGTATTTGATTGAAGTGGGTGTTATTACATGCAAAGAAACATATTTCTACAGTTTCTACAGTTAGTGTTAAAATCCCTCTTCTTTTCCGCATAATTATTTGTGAGACCAGTGAAAAAGGCAGTCGTCAAATGCACATTGATAACACGTTTGAGATTATGTACACAAATTTACATAAAATCGAAGCAAAATTGAAATGCAAGGAATAAATTTCATACAAAATGCAAGTTTAACAACTTTTTTCGACATATTTCACGTTTATTTGTAAACAGTACAAAATTAAGGACAGTTTATATAAAGATTCTCGAAATTATCTTGTCATACCTTTAATAATTGAATAGCATGCGTGTTGAGGCTGCTGCAGAAGGCTTCCAAAGTAAGGTTGTTTTGCAAAAGTAAGTAAAATTCTACGAGATAAAATAAATACGCTCCTTTATTTAATTGTTATTAGAAGCGAAATATGAGTGATGTGTTGCAGTGTAGTAGCCAAAAGGGGGTTTGCACGTTTATAAAGAGCGGTTCAGCTTCTCTGCAACAAATTTTGTGGAATAATAAGTCTCACAAAGAGTATTTTTTGAGGAGGGTGGAGCATTCAATTTGGCTAATGCGTCACGTAGGATTCACATAATTGAGTATATAAGCCATGTCCTATGACACATACATTGGACGAACTACTGCACTAACAATTAACTCGAGTTAACTCAATGATACAATGACAACTTGCAGAGGGGCAATTGGCACCTCGATCAAAGGGCGATCTTTTGTGCCTATGCCCCTAACGGGGCAGCCCCCGGAAGGATGGATGAAGCGAATGGATCCTAAGGGCAGCAGGAACGTTGTCACGACAGAGCACGCGGCAGGGTCCCTATATTTTCCCAATTAGAAGCACCCCGGAGGAGACTGGCTTAGCTCCACTCCCCCCCCCCCCCCCACGGGCTTGTACCAGCCCACGGGGGCGTCCGGAAACCAGTGGTTTGCTTTCCAATCCGGGGAACGAGATTTTCACGGCGCATTTGTTCCTGCTGCCGTGCAGCTGCCGCGACGCTCGCCGACGCTTCCAACCCTGAAAGAAATCTAACGGGATGAAGAGTGAAATGAAATTATTTATGTAACGAAATGGAGGGATATGGAAATCCTTCCCAGAATTTGCCTAGCGACCCGGGGGAACCTCCGAAAAAATCCATGGGTCAGGAAGGTCAGTCACGGAGATCGAATCCACGACCTCCTGAATGCGGGCCACAGACGTTACCGCCTGAGCCATCCCGCTCGGTGCCCTCAACAGTTTCTCCCGTCTTATTTCAGTTGCCACCATGTTCAAACGGAGATGTGCAGTCAATTTTAAAATTAGACTGATATTGCAACTAAGTGTTCACAGCAGAAGAGTGGAACCAACTCCTTGCAGGGGTTTACTCCACGTGGGGAAGATATTCTGATCTCTCTAATTCGCTAAATTCAGATATGAATGGGTTCCTACTGGATGGAAGCGGGGTAGCAACGAACTCTACTCCAGACAATTAGGGATGTGATGGTAGGAAGGATGGCAAGACATTTTAAAATGGACAATGACTTGGGGTCCTTCAATCAATGCCATTGCTCACGAAGAATATACCCCATGCTTCCGGAAGGGGCATGTGGTTACAGCATAACGATACATCTACAGGGAGAATCGGATAGAGAGGCGAGAGAGAACCTGTTGCATGGCTAGCGAGATCGCCTGATTTAATGTCGCTTGTCTTCTTTCTTTGTGACCATGTGAAGAGCGTCACGTACGGCGTACGCCACCCCAATTGACACGAGGTCTCTGCATGCTACCGAGACCACACACATGGTGGAGAGGGTTGGACAGGATGTTACGACGGTGTTCTAAGTGCTTTGGGACCAACTAGGACACTTTGAACACATTCTCTGAATTACTATTTATTAAAATTTAACAGGTTGGTTCACACATATAATAGTTTGCTTTATTTTCTTGAAATGACGACTAGTGACTGTGGTTTGGCGATTTCGTTCTATGAGCTAATTGTGAGCTATGAGCTGGGGTTCCCCTTCGTCATAGTGTGATATCTAGGGCTAGGAAGTTCATGCATTTGCATGTTTTTTCATAGGGGTTTAAAATGTATGCTTTTGCATTATGTGCACGAATTACGGAATTTTCAGTTATTTGGACATGATTTTATGGTGCATATAACTGCATATTTTCTTGATTTTTGATAAATGCATATTATTTCAATACTATAGCCCCTATATTGCATATTTTAATGATTCTTATGGCTTTTATTACTTTTTTCTATCTGGATAATATTTTTCATATTGGCAGTACTGCACATGATGATGCAATTCACGAAGATTTCAATATTATTGCCCCTATATTGCATATGTTAATGTTTTTATGCTTTTCTTTATTTTTTCATCTGTATAATATTTTTCATATTGGTAGCATTTCTGAGACAATGGTTCTTTCCCATTGGTAGATAGATTTGTGTCCAGTACGAAGACAATTTTTGTTAAATCTCCTAAAAGTGTTAAGTTGTTTAGATCAACAGCACCTAATATCTGACTTCTTCTTGCACCAGTGTTAATCGATGGGAACCTGGATCGATGCAGTTTTATATTATGCTGAGCACATAGAAATAGTCGAAGAGGTTGTTAATTCATTGAACTTGAAAGATGCTTCATCAATAGAAACTGTGCAAATTATTCTGTCAGGCACTACGTTAAAAGAGGATCTTGGTTTCATATCTGCCCATTTTTCTTTCTTACCAACAGCCATAATGGCATTGGAAGCTGTAGGATCTCCTTTGCATGAATCACTGTCTTTGAAAAAAACAATATGTGATCTAAGTTTGGTTCCTGGTAGCATAGGACAGAAAGTGAAAGAGAAAGTGAATTATGTAATTTTAAAAAATTCTGACAGAAAGTGAAAGAGTGAATTATGTAATTTTAAAAAATTCTGGTTATAAACATATGTGCGATATTCGAGACATCCTCGAAAGAAAACCATCTGTCACACCAAGAGACTTGACTCTCTCTGTGAAGCAGTTAACATCATTTAAATATGCTCCAATAACATCTTGTGACGTGGAGAGAAGTTTTTCACGTTACAAAAGTGTTTTGCGAGACAACAGACGATACTTTACAGTTAAAAATTTGTGCAAAGTGTTGGTTGTGAACTGCAATTTAGCAGTTAATACTAGCAGCGGGACTACTTCTGCTTCAACCTCTAAAGAATAAGGTAACTTTATTTATTATTTATACTAACTCGTCTTGTCTACTGTAAAGGGACATTAATTGTTTTAATTAAATAGTGCATATTTATTGGCATATTTTAAAGTTTTTAAGAGCATATTTGCATGCATATTTCAGTGTTTTTTAGGGCATGAACTTCCGAGCCCTAGTGATATCATTAATTGAGGTATGACGTAAGATCATAGCTGCCGGATATGTTTGGTTACTTTGGTTACTTGCTGTTGCAATCACAGTTCAGAAGTAAGAGTACGGAGTATAAAACTCTTTGCTTCGTTATGTCACCGGTAAAATTGTCTCGTTCCTCTGTGTTAACGAAATATGTTATGGAGCTCGGAAGTGATAATTTTAGTGAGGATGGACAGGTACTGTTTTGCTTATCATGTGAACGAAGTATTGCTTCTGACAAAAAGTTTGCATCTGAACACTGTGAAGCACAAACAAAATGCAGCCAGAAAATCTGCTTTAGCTGAAAAATGTGTAAGCACGTCATTTAGCGAGCACATCAACAATGGAAAATATGAGTGTAGCTGGGTGGTTTTCAAAACATCGCCACAAATAAAATTAAAACAAATAAACGGCTTACTTCTGCTTCTCATGCTTAGAGTGTAAATGGAATCAGTTGTTTCCCATGATGACAGCTTCACTTTCAGCATCCAAAAAATCCAGAACTTCCATCAACTTCATATCACTAATAACTTGTTCGTACTCGCCGATTCAAATTGAAGAGAACTGTTGTGGACCTTGTACATCCCAGCCATTACTGCAGCAGATATCACTCTTCTAAGGAGTGCAGAGGAAAAATTAAACCTCAGAAGATGTCACGAACAAAATAAAATTTTAACTTCCACTCCTACAAAGAACAAATGAAAGAATAGCGAACACGGATAGAAATTAAAAAACGGGGGAATAAGATCAAGACCATGCTCAAGAATAAATCCATTCGCACTATAAACAAACCACTTCATTTTAATGAGGAAGCCACAGAAGATGAAATTACTGATTGCATCTGTGAGAACAGTTCAATGAAGACGGTGTAGTGACTGCCATGGTTAGGCCCATGAAAGCTGTGCATACCTTGAAAGGGACGTTTTATTTTAGATTGTGACGCCAGCCGCGGCGCATGATAAAGGACGGTCGGGGCAGGGTGTTCCCACCCCAATAGTGGTGCGTGTATCAAAGGCGCTCAAGGTCAGGCTGTCTCGCGCGACTGTTGTGAACACGTGACAACCAGAGCGGCAGAACAAAAAGGGGAGATTATTCGAAAAGTGTCCGGCAGCCGGCGTATTTGTAGAAGTTCGATAAAGGTCCATGTTACGTCATTCTCGCTATATAAGGAGGTGAGGGCACGAGCAGTGAATTAGTTACAGACAGGAGTCATCGGGAGTCAGTTTGTCTTTAGTTTTAGTGTGTGTGTGTGTGTGTGTGTGTGTGTGTGTGTGTGTGTGTGCGCGCGCTATGTAAGTACAGTTGCGTCTAAAGGAAGACAGCAAAGCAGTTAATCACTGTGATTGTATCATCCAAGTCAACTGTTTGAGAGACAAAAAGTGGAGACACACAGAAAGGAGTGAGTCAACGTTAAGAGAAGAAAACAGTTGTGAGTTGTAATATCACGAAAGACTTAAGAGTGTGTTAACGCCAGCAAAAGAGAACTGTGTTGTGCATTCAGCTAGAAGAAAATAAAGCGAGCTGGACTTTTGTCGTTTACTCACACTGGTGTCAGAAGTGGAATTTATTGAATTGTAATTTTGTCACAATATGTATGTAATATTTGTTTAAAGTCCAAAATCATAAATACGGACATTTTACATCAAAAAAAACTTCAACTATATATTATAGGAGTAAAGATTATTAATAATGTGGGATTCTTTAATATGACTTCTTCCAGTAAAAGTTATAGGATAACAGTATATTAGGAATTTTCATACGAGCGTCTTGATTACCATTATAAAGTTTCATACGACAATTTATGGTCGACCATATACCTAATTTTATAGTTGAAGTGTAAAATGTGCACTCACCAGGGACAATGTCCTACATATTGCATCGGCTGATGTTTGGAGTTCTGCGCAAGCGCTAAACGATCTATTCGTTTCCGGCACGTCACAGCTGCATAATAAAAATGATAACCTTGGACTGCTGCATAACATTGAAAAATAGAAGGCAAATTCAATATGTTGGTTTTCAGACGAAACTTTCTTTCATATTTAAGTTATTCATTGTACAATTAGTGAAATTAATTTGAGGAACTGTGCTTAGTGCAATATTCTTGGAAGTTGATGCTGTATTGAGGTTAATTTGTGTGTTTTGTGTTTGTTCGACATTTTAGCGTTTTCTAAGCTCGCGCTAATTGCGTTTCGAGAATTACCTAATCGATATTGCGCTTTGCCATTGCTGCATGGGAATTCTTTGATTGGTGGAACACCTTTCCTTTAATTAAAATTGAACTGGACGAAGACCAGTCCTTTAATGAACGTTTGAACTTAAGGAAGTTCATTATAGGATCGCTATCAGACTTATAAGTAATACATTTGTGTATGGTTGAGCATAAAGACCTAAACTGTCCGATAGCATTCGCCTTTCCCCCATTGGTGTATAAACTGTTAACATATTTCGTCTTGTTTCAGAACTTCATTTAGTATTGCTTTATGGACGTTTGCCTTCTACGATCAAATATTATTGAACATGTACTGCTATTTACTATGACGAGTGTGCGTAACAGTAACAAACCGATGTATTTTACAGTTCACTACTTTCTTTGCGAGAAAGGCACCATCCTGTTGAATGCTGAAATTGGAAAGCAAGAGCAGAAGATTCAAATAGCTTGGATAAAATAGCCTGGGGCATGCAATCTAAGCTTTTTCTCTGTTCAGAGCACAAATGTAGCTTAGTCCCCTGGACTTGTGAATAATATAAGAGCATAAAAGTCGCCTTAGTTGCGCGCAAGTATTTTGGAAAGCTGCAGTAGGTCTACTTTAATTGCTAAGAAGTATACCTACTCTGTACCAAAATATGTATAAAAACACAAAAGTTAGTTGTGTAACAACTCATATTCCTCTTCACATATGCATTTTGAACTATAATGCAGGCCTGGGCAACTCGCGGGATAGCTTGAGCGACCCTCTTTTTCTTTTATCTTTTTTTTACTTTCTCTACTATGTATAGTAAAGTAGAGGAAGTATTGTATTCTACCCAAAAATTCGACGTCGAGATTTCACCGGAAAAATATGTTTTGAGGCCCCCTGAATAAAAAAAAAAATTAGAAAAGGGTCCGTGTGTGTGTGTGTGTGTGTGTGTGTGTGTGTGTGTGTGTGTGTGTGTGTGTGTGTGTGTGTGTGGCGGCGCCGTGGCCGAGCGGTTAGCGTGGCCTACCACCTAGGCGGCCCGGGTTCGATCCCAGGGACCCGCACGTGGTATTCGTGGTGGACGAAGCGGCGTCAGGGCGGGTTTTCTCCGGGTGCTCCGGTTTCCCCCGCCATCTCATTCCACCGGTGCTCCATCTTCATTCCATGTGTCATCAGAGTCACCGCCTGCGGTGCCGTAGTAGTAAAAGCGGGCGTTAAACACTACAATAGACAGACTGTGTGTGTGTGTGTGTGTGTGTGTGTGTGTGTGTGTGTGTGTGTGTGTGTGTGGCGGCGCCGTGGCCGAGCGGTTAGCGTGGCCTACCACCTAGGCGGCCCGGGTTCGATCCCAGGGACCCGCACGTGGTATTCGTGGTGGACGAAGCGGCGTCAGGGCGGGTTTTCTCCGGGTGCTCCGGTTTCCCCCGCCATCTCATTCCACCGGTGCTCCATCTTCATTCCATGTGTCATCAGAGTCACCGCCTGCGGTGCCGTAGTAGTAAAAGCGGGCGTTAAACACTACAATAGACAGACTGTGTGTGTGTGTGTGTGTGTGTGTGTGTGTGTGTGTGTGTGTGTGTGTGTGTGTGTGTGTGTGTGTGTGTGTGTGTGTGTGTGTGTGTGTGTGTGTGTGTGACAGTCTGTGGACAGCATAACTCAAAAGCGAAAACTAGTTAAAAAACAAAGTTGGTATTTATGTTTAATGTCTGTCAAGGATGCGACACGAGGATTTTGAAGAAAATTGCTTCACCCTAAACTATTTTTACATGGAAAATTTTGATTAGAAATAAGAGTTTGTAAGAATAGTTAGTACAACAGTAGAGAAAGTCATGTGAGTGCAACACATCAGACTTTTTTTGTGCTTGCTAAACATGCAGTTTTCATAAGCAATGTCACGAGTGATTGTCAATTTTATCTAGAGAATTTGACTATCACGAGCTGCACCTAAGACTACTTCACGAATTAAAGGATGATATAGCCTAGGTATAAAATGTTATTTAAATGCTATATTGTAATTACTAATCCCTTAAAACAAAAATGAACCAGGCGTACACTAACGTCCATTGGCACGGCCTACAAAATTCTCATATTTAGGCTTTTAAGATGTTGGCGATGTCAGTAGTTAGTATCTGCTCTTAATTTATAATTTCGTTCAATACATAATTTGCCAAAGTGATTCCAAACACATTTCCTGTTGTATTCTGTGTTCTGAGGTTTCCCTCTTCGGATTATTGCATCTATTTCAGTATTAGATGCTTACATTTAAACCTAGCGGCTCTGTTGCATCAAACTACGTAAGCTGTTGTGCACGTGCAGGATAGTGCTGCTAGATTCTCTGATCTGATCACATCACAACAATTTCACTGCATGACTATAGGAACAGAATTTTCAAGAAAAAACTAACATAAAGGTGGAGTTGGCATATATGTTAGGAATGATTTGACCTATAAAATTTTAGATGTATCCCAATTTAGTAATGAAGAAGACCTAGAACCTTGCAGTTCAGTTAAATCATATTAATATAATCGTAGTAGCCCTCTATCGATCTCCCTTAGGCATTTTGAAAGTTTCAGAAAGCAACTCGAACATGTCCTAAAGTTTTTATTTAAACCCAAAAGGGAATTAGTCTTATGTGATGATATAAATGTTTATCACTTGAAATCTAGTCTTCAAAGGGAACAACTTAGCTCTTATAATTCTTCCACTGCTATAGATAATATAGGTATTTGTAAATTCAAATAGAATTAAGTCTTGCACCATTTCATTAATAGTTAATGGTTTAACGGATCATGATGCTCAAGTTCTATGCACTAAGAAGTTAATTTACATCTCAGACCTAAATATCGGGAAATATAGGGAAGAAAGAATGAAAGAGAGGAAGGAAGGAAAGCAGGGAGGAAGGGAGGGAGGGAAGGAGGGAGGGAGGAAGGGAGGGAGGAAGGAAGGGAGGGAGGGAGGAAGGGAGGAAGGAAGGAAGAGAGGGAGGGAGGGTGGGAGGGAGGAAGGGAGGGAGGGAAGAAGGGTGGGAGGAAGGAAGGAGGGAGGGAAGGAGGAAAGGAGGGAGGGAAGGAGGGAAGGAGGGAAGGAGGAAGGGAGAGAGGGAGGGAGGGAGGGAGGGAGGGAGGGAGGGAGGGAGGGAGGGAGGGAGGGAGGGAGGGAGGGAGGGAGGGAGGGAGGGAGGGAGGGAGGGAGGGAGGAAGGAAGGAAGGAAGGAAGGAAGGAAGGAAGGAAGGAAGGAAGGAAGGAAGGAAGGAAGGAAGGAAGGAAGGAAGGAAGGAAGGAAGGAAGGAAGGAAGGAAGGAAGGAAGGAAGGAAGGAAGGAAGGAAGGAAGGAAGGAAGGAAGGAAGGAAGGAAGGAAGGAAGGAAGGAAGGAAGGAAGGAAGGAAGGAAGGAAGGAAGGAAGGAAGGAAGGAAGGAAGGAAGGAAGGAAGGAAGGAAGGAAGGAAGGAAGGAAGGAAGGAAGGAAGGAAGGAAGGAAGGAAGGAAGGAAGGAAGGAAGGAAGGAAGGAAGGAAGGAAGGAAGGAAGGAAGGAAGGAAGGAAGGAAGGAAGGAAGGAAGGAAGGAAGGAAGGAAGGAAGGAAGGAAGGAAGGAAGGAAGGAAGGAAGGAAGGAAGGAAGGAAGGAAGGAAGGAAGGAAGGAAGGAAGGAAGGAAGGAAGGAAGGAAGGAAGGAAGGAAGGAAGGAAGGAAGGAAGGAAGGAAGGAAGGAAGGAAGGAAGGAAGGAAGGAAGGAAGGAAGGAAGGAAGGAAGGAAGGAAGGAAGGAAGGAAGGAAGGAAGGAAGGAAGGAAGGAAGGAAGGAAGGAAGGAAGGAAGGAAGGAAGGAAGGAAGGAAGGAAGGAAGGAAGGAAGGAAGGAAGGAAGGAAGGAAGGAAGGAAGGAAGGAAGGAAGGAAGGAAGGAAGGAAGGAAGGAAGGAAGGAAGGAAGGAAGGAAGGAAAGAAAGAAAGAAAGAAAGAAAGAAAGAAAGGGAGGAAGGAAGGAAGGAAGGAAGGAAGGAAGGAAAGAAAGAAAGGGAGGAAGGGAGGAATATGAGTGTCGGCAGACTTTTTTCCAGGGGGGAGCCACATGTTGGAAATTTGCAATCATATAATATTAAATCATTATTTTACTGTCAAAATTTATAATTTTTGTTGCAGATAACCGTATTAATTTGTGCTAAATAAAAATTGTTCTTTACATCAAAATTAAAATATTTTAATAGTCAGTAACTGGCTGCATATTAAGTTCACAAACTTCCAAGGGGGGGCCGTGGCCCCCCCCCCTTGCCACCGTTTCGGGACGCCCATTGGGAGGAAGGAAGGAAGGAAGGAAGGAAGGAAGGAAGGAAGGAAGGAAGGAAGGAAGGAAGGAAGGAAGGAAGGAAGGAAGGAAGGAAGGGAGGGAGGGAGGAAGGGATGAAGGGAAGAGGGAGGAAGTAGGAAGGAGAGAGGGCGCGAAGAAAGGAAGAAATTAATAAACAAATAAATGAATGAATTAAATAAACCAATAAATAAATAAACAAACAAACAAATAAATAAATAATTAAATAAAATAAATAAAATAATCTCAAAGAATATCCAGACAAGCAGATTCTATTACATTTTGACTTTAATGACTGTCAGGATCAATTTCGGTTATAATGCACGAAATGTGGGTTTCAATCTTTGACAAACTAGACTGTATGTTAAATGAATACTTGCTGTAATCCACAACTTTCTCCGAGGCCTTTATTTAATGTTACTTAGGTTGGCTCTGGACTCATATTTTGCTTTTTGAAATACTACTACGTTTTTTGTTACATTTTAATGATTTTCTATAGCTTTATTGGGTTGACTGAACCATTGTTTCCATTAAAATAATAGATAAGTTTAGAATTGAACAGATTTAATTAACCATGGGAATGCGCGAGCGTGTGCAGGTATGCAATGCACACTAATTTAGAAAGATCGTGGTGAATAAAATGTGTGAGGGGCTATCGTTCGCTGCTCCCATGGACAAAGAAAGGATTCTGGTTTTTAATACGGGAGGGAGACAGAAATACTCTCCCCTTCGTGCATACAGTTGTGATGAATCCTTACAGTTGTTCTTGTTCACGTCCGATGTATGACACTTAGGGGATTAAATACTATGGAACTCTTCACTCTCTCGCCACCAGTATCGATCTAAAAAATTCTGAATCTATCCTATATATGTACACACCAGAGCAACTGAAATTCTATGCTGACCTATACAACTATACAGAAATTCTGTTTTGCACATTTTACAAATAATCAAACACTTGCGATTAATGGGTAACACGCCACTAATGACAGCAATTTATGTCAACTATATGATACATTAATATTTTATGTCAAGTGTAAAATTAATGTTTTAACATTTATTTAAATAAAAGGTATGAACTTGCTCTGTTAGAGCTTCCGCATATTATCGATTTTATGAAAACAGCTGAATTGCGTTTTTTTGTTTATGCCAAATCTCTACTACCTGCAATATAGTTTAGCACTTGCTTTGGTGCTAAGCGGGCAATTTTCATTAAATCGTTTACAACATATAAACGTCAGGCCCCACCCATTCATAGAGCCGTAACACTTGGGGGCAGTCCTCAATGTGTACTTCCACCTTGTTACTGGCTGTCGTGCACGCGGGTTCTTTAAATCCAAGTTTCTAGCCAACCAGAAAGCGGATTACTCTTACTTTTCAACTCCTGTTACAATGTTGGCACCTGTACTTTCCTTAGATTTTATTTACGCAATATTTCTGCTTTGTGGCGTAGTTAACAGTCATCCTGCATGCCGTTAATCAAAAGGTGAAATAAAACGAGCGATATTCTATAAATCTACATTCAAATATTGCGCTATGTAGCCTCGCATCGTGGAGACTTCAAGGTGACCACTAAATGCCCTGAATGCGGCTGTATAACGCTGTATCGTATTCGCCATCTTGCCCTCTTCCATCTCCTTTTACCGTTGTACGCTCTCTTTCTCGCAGCCATCGCCCATTCTCCCCTCCGTTGGACGAGTCCATTACGTGGAAAGGAGTTGCGGTGAGCAGTTGAGTGTCACTGTGCG
The DNA here is from genome assembly GCA_030765045.1 of Tenodera sinensis. Taxonomy (NCBI): domain Eukaryota; kingdom Metazoa; phylum Arthropoda; class Insecta; order Mantodea; family Mantidae; genus Tenodera; species Tenodera sinensis. Next base: position 107,364,851 of record CM060968.1, on the reverse strand, counting down.
CTTACAAAGTAGGAATTTTTGCTTTAGTGGTCCGTGCTTTGGTAAATATTTTGTGAGAAATACTTTTCTGGATAGTGAGTGTGGTTTGCAACAAAGTTCGCATTTATATTCGTATCGATCACATTGTGTTAGTGCCCGTGAACTGTCATAGTAATAATTCCCAGCGCCGTGTTTGCTGCATCGGGGCTTTCGAGAGAGGGGAGTAGTGTTGGAGGGGAGAGTACTCCTGACGTCAGTGGCTCATAAGACCGGTACAACCGGACCCGGCGTATAACGTATACAAAGAGCTGAGAAGGTTACTGTACTGCTTCACTGCTTTGTAGATCGGGCAACGTGAAAGTGAGAGAGGGGGAAAACGAGATATGTGAAGGCGCAAGGAGGACGAAGGAATGAAAACAACGGCGTAAAACGAAGGCCAAATGAGAACGGAGTGTTTTCGAGAGTGTAATGTTAATCGCAGTAGCAGATGTAGCGTTTAAAGTGTTTCTTACGCTCTTAATCGGTAGAGCAACTTCAGAAATGGGACAATAACTGAGTTTGTGTGTATCTTCTGTCACTCAACAGCAAATTGGCATTGAGTTTATCTAAGCAAGGAATGGAATTAGCAATGGGGGATCGAGTGTATGCTGCGGAAAGGATTATGAAGAAGAGAGTGAGGAGGGTAAGTGAAAACATCTTATTTCTTTAATAATATTTAAAGAGTGAGGACTCGTCAGTAGTGTTGATTGTTCAATGGGAAAGAAGTGAATAAAAAAAGCATAAAATTTAAAATCAGTATCTGATGGCAGTATTTGCTCTTGACCTTATTAAAACAAGCAATTGATGCACTTTCGAGGTTGACGGCTTTGAAAAGAGGCATGTGAGTTTGGAATGTGAGTTAAGGGTTTAGAGCTAGATTTTATAGTTATACCTTAAAGATCCAAGTCGAGGAAAAACAAAGAGGAAAAAAATAATATGTTTGGAATTTTGGGATGAATGTTATCCATCGAATATTCCCATTTTTTGCCAAAGTATATAATCTGGTAAGAATTGGGTAAAAAAGATCAGATTTTATCAATTTGAGTCGAAAGTGACCAAGAAAAGTGGGAATCTATCATGGGGCAGAATATTAGTGAAAGAGTTTACTTGAGCGAATTGTATTGAAATACATCCCAGTTTAAGTACGGAAGAAGAATATTCCATAATATAAATGTTAGAGATTAGCATCTCATTGCACTTTTGTGCACATTTCTCTTTTTGTTTATTTTTCAAGACGAAATAAGATAGCTTTCGTAAGTACTTTTCTTGCAGATGACATTTAACGTTTAATGCAGAGAAAACATAGCTATTAACCTTCCATTTTCTGAAAACGGCGTTAAATGGATACGAAAGGATCATGCGCCGTTTAGTTCGATGAAACATGTGGGATGTATGCCGTCGGAAAACTAGTGCTGTACCAGATTCAAATGAACCGCGCGTGACCTACTACGTCCACCATACGTCAAATACAACCAGCTGGAACTGAGCGGGGCTTTAAAAGGCCACTAGCGGGCACTAGTTTGAGACCTGCGTGCGGGCAAACCACGTGGCTCCCATAAAGGAGAATGAGCATGCTTGTACAGATATACTTTTGCACTTAGATATTTTTATACATTGATTTATGGCTAAGTAGCAAGGAAATCCAGCATTTTGTTGTTACCCTTTGTGGTGCTGATCACGATTGGTTTAGACATTCATATGACATATTTACACGAAGTAGATACCCATATAATTGTTCTATGGTTACATTTCATTCACACTGGATATCGACGATAATTTCAAAGAACTGTAAGGGTAAAATGTTCGCATATTTTTCCCTCAAAATATTCACTGCATATATTTTAAATTTATTCCAGCCCACCTGTGATTGATTTGTACCCAAAGACCCCAAGTCGAACCTCGGTCACAGTTAAGCAGGATTTTTATTCTTTCCGGTTTTACCCTCAATCTCATAAGACAATTGGAGCAATTGATCATTTAGTATCACTTCATTTAGGAGATCTTGATTTTAAAAGGGACTTTTAAATTAATTTATTATTATTATTATTATTATTATTATTATTATTATTATTATTATTATTATTATTATTATTATTATTATTATTATTATTATTATTGCTACTATTATTATTATTATTATTGCTACTATTATTATTATTATTATTATTATTATTATTATTATTATTATTGTTATTATTATTATTATTATTGTTATTACTTTATTAGTTTAACATAAAGCTGCTGTAGTTCAATTTTTACTGTTCTGACAAAATACTGCCAATGTATATCCAATCCTTTTCCATTCAACTCTTAATGAGAATGCTGTTATAGAAATTTTAAACTCATTTTCTGTAGTGGAAGACTAGTATATTCATATAATACAACATGTAGAAATATGCCATTTCATTCCTCCTTTGTTTAATGCTGAATTTTTAAGAGTTATCATAACAAAATATATCTAATAATAAGCATTGAAATTGACATCCAAATGAAACTTTACCAATAGATCACAAACTTAGAGACTGGGAGAAGATTTCCTGAAATTATGGTGTATTTCAAAGCAAAATGCCAAAAGAAACTGGAAGGCAATTTACAAGTGGTAAATCACATCACATTAGGGCAAGAAAACTAATCCTTGAAAGATAGAGACAAAAATCATTATTTTGTTACTTTCATAGTCACCTATTTATTTCTAATGAATAACAGTCTAACTTGATTATTATTATTATTCCTGCTATGTCAAGTATTTTAAAGATGATAATGAACAATGTATGATAAAAGCCTATTGTGTCCATAGAGTTATGACATTTTATTCATTTTTGACAGGATTGGTCTGCGGAAGTTTGGCCGAGTTTTATATACAGTATATTTATGCTTTCTCTGTTGCATTACTTATGTTAAGTAGAGAAAGCACTCTTTTTGCCAATAAACAATATTACTAACGTGGTAATAATACAGGGTACATAATACATATGGTGACCTGTTCCACAGACTCTCTCCACTGCATGAGAGAACTGGGAAAATTTTGTCATAAGAGGCGCACTACAATTCTTGCCTTATTTTAGATGCTGGAAGTGTTAACCTCCTGCTCTTAAACAGGCAGAACAGCTTGTAAATATGTTGTCACTCACTCACCTAAACTCAGCAGTAGGAATCCTCATTCTAACCCTTGTGTACTACAGGAACTTAGTAATAATGCAAGAAATCACAGTTGCTGTTTTTTATAATATGGATAACATTTAGCTGTAGAGGAGTGAATTGAATGACATTAATTTTAAGGATTGCTAGAATGTATTTCACTAACTGTTACAAAATTTAAAAGTAAGGAAATAATGAAATGATAGGTATACGAAAGGTATAAGTGCTTTTATGTATTTTGTTTCTGTATATAAAAAGAAGAAGTTACTCAAATCAAATAAATATTAATATATGAATGCCTAATTTCTAAAACTAATTTGAGAAATATTTCCCTTTGTTTAATATGGGGGAAATATTTATAATTCTTAAATTTTTAACACTAAGTGTTGTACATTTGTGTTTTTAATTTTGTGAAGTCCAACAGAGTACAATATCCTTCATGGCAGAATACCATAATTTAATTTCAATATCAAGTTTCTTTGATTAATTTTTTCAACATTTTCAAAATTCTCCTTTTTTAATTATATTGTAATAGGTACCCACTTTACTTTATCAGATGACTAAAACAATCAGGAAGAAATGTTTATCAAGACTGATAAGTTTGCTGTCGCCAGAATTCATTGAAATCTCGCTTTATAGAAACAAAAGATATATATATTTAAATGCTACAGTGTCATATTATAGAACTGCAGCATGTTTATTAATATCATAGACTTTACAGTTTATCATTTTAGGATGTCTCTGAAAAAGTACAGTGTGTAATACATAGCTATAACCTGTCTCAAACTAGAATGAACCTGTTATAAACATATGGAAGGGGATAAAGAGAAAGATGGAGACACTGTAATGGAATGCCTTTAGGTTGCTGATCGGCGGAGAGTGTATCTTGAGTATTTTGTTTAACTTTTACTTTCTCTACTACATATAGTAAAGTAGAGAAAGCATTGTATCCCAAAAATTCAATGAAATTCAATTCAAAGAAATATGTTTTGAGGCCCCCTGAATCCAAAAGAAGCATTTTTAGAAAAAGGTCCGTGTGTGTGTGTGTGTCAGTCTGTGGACAGCATAACTAAAAAACGAAGTCGGTTAAAAACCAAAATTGGTATTTAAGTTTAATGTCTTTCAAGGAAGGGGCACAAAGATTCTGAAGAAAATTACTCCGCCCTAACTACCCTTTACATGGACAATTTTTCGAAAATTTTAATTTTTGCGAAAATGGCTCTAACGATTTTGATTACAATGTTATATGTTTGAGATATTTTTATGACAAATGAAATTATAGCTTGAATTTTCTGGCTATAGCCCATGAAATCCTATTTACTCTGGATGACTTTTGCATAACTGGTAAACCATAAGAGATAGAGCAAATCTTACTATACAAAAAATGTAGATCTTGCTAAAATACACGATTTTTGTCCAAATAAATTTTTTTGTAGAGTGAACCATTTCAGAGATATTCCTCGTTATTTCTGTAAGTTTTGAAGAACTCATTCTTCTGTCAAATGGAACATCGGTATTCATTTGTTTATATGTTAACCATGCAAAGAGAATGGAGTTTTGAAAGCTTTAAAAGATTTGACTATCACTCAAAGCCTGCTATATTCCCATTGTATGTGCAAGAAAACAAGCAATAAGATAAATTCTGCAAATGTTTATCTCAACTAACACGAAGAAGATAGAAGGATAAGAGTTTGTAAGAATGGTTAGTACAAGAGTAGAGAAAGTCATGTAAGTGCAACACATCGGAGGACTTTTTAGTACAATAATTGCCTCTATAAACACTCTTAAACTGCCCTCCACCAATCAGTGGCATAGAAGAGTTCACTACAGTGTCTCTCGTCTTTCTCCCTTCCCATGTGTTTACAACAGGCTCGTTTGAGACAGATTATACAAACTACAATAAATCAATTAAATCATCAATCTTGGGAATTATTCCCCTCTTGCCACATATCGGTCATGTCTGATACTAAATAGACACAAAATGGTTGATAATATTTAAAATTTAGCATGATAAACACAAAATTTAATGGCAGCTGGTAGCTGACCACTATTGTTCTCTTTCCTGTCATACAAATTTTTTGGTTGCAAATGATGTTAATAGCACTGGCTTTACAGCGTGATTTCGGAGTGTTTAACTATACAACACTGCCAGATGTGGCAAGCTCTAATTGGATTTTGTGTTAAGCCACATGCCATTAAATTTTATGTTACCCAGAGTTATCAACCCTAGCCACATTCTGGGCGCTTTCTCCTTGACCAATGAAGAGGCACGCTCCTTCTGAGAAGTATAGCCTGACTATTGATAAATCAGGATTAAAGGTGGTCCACTTATTGGCAACTGAAGTAAGCGACTGTTATAAAGAGAGATTTATAGATGAGAAAGACATAGTATTGCTTATTTACCTTCCAAAATTCCCAGCAGAAATAACATAACCCACGACCAACAGGATATTAGTGATTGACTTAGTAAGAACAAGTTCATGCTAAATTTTAAATGTCAGTTTTCCCCGCTCATTCACCCTGCAAACACTGAGATACTATGGCAGTAGTGAGGTTGTGCACAGTAATTTTATACTAAGCATTCTATTTTATTTATTTTTCCTTTTTGTGATCTATTAGTGTTAGCTCTTCGTATTACGCACCACTTTTTACAGTCATAGTACAATCACCATAGCAAGTGAGTGAATCTATTTTCAAGGGTTGATATTGTATATCTATAAAATACAAAATGTAAGAAACATAATATATGTAAGCATGCAGGTTCCGTTGAGACCAATTTCTAATGTTTTGTCAATATAGCACAATAACATAAACTTGTTCCCACTTTTCAGGGCCGCGTAGAGTATTTTGTGAAATGGAAAGGCTGGAGTCAAAAGTAAGTATGACAAAATTATCTTTTTTCTTTTATTTTTTTTTTTTTATCACCTTAAAAAGTATTTTGTCATTCATATCATATATTATTCTGTTTAGGTATAGCACATGGGAGCCAGAAGAGAATATTTTGGATGTTCGGCTAATTGATATCTTCGAACAAGGACAACGTGGAGATCCTACAACTCACCATAAGAGAGGTCCTGGTAGAAGAAAGGAGTCTGCACGCTATCATGTATGTACATGTCATAGCAACAAATCATAATGAAACTTTTGTTTCAGAGACTAAAACAGATATGTTGAAACTCATATAATTTGAACCTTTATAATTCAAAATCATCATTAATTTGAAGATCTATCTTGGTCCCCTGAATTCTTTACCTGATTACCCTCCTGTTACATAGGACTTACACCCCTTAGGACTTACAAGCCAGTGCTTAGGGTCAGACGCCTGTTGGGGAGCACAGGAACCTACAGATCATAGATGTGCTCAAGTCAAATTCATTTTTGGCAAACTCAAAATCTTTAAATGATGATAATTAACAAACTGTTACAACAAATTGAACAAACTACATGACAATCAAGGTTTAAATGCTGGTTCATAACCATCGGCAATGACAATGATAGCCAGAATGAGAAAGTTGAAATACCTGTATTCAAATAGGAGGAAGCTTTCGCAGGGCCTGGAAGCAGGAAAGAAGATTTGGCCAAGTTTTAACTGTCTGTTCTCATTATCGGGCACAGCATGTTAAGATTCATATTTTGTGTATTAGGCTTTGCTATAGGAATTATTCAAAGCACTGTGCCATGAAACGGTGGTAGAGCTATCTCTGGTCACAAGCTAGAAAAAATATCACCGATCAGTTACAAATTAATTTCCACTGTGCAGTATTTCCCACTTTCTATCGATAAACCGATCGATAGTGTATCTTGTCATTCTTGTTCCCAGGCCATTGTGAACCAAAATATTGAGTACTGCCTGCTCCCCATATTCATTGTCATTATGGTGTGTTGGGTGGTTGTGAATTAGCTATTATCAGCATCAAATCTCCTGCATATGGCAGTAGCCAACAGGAACACATTGCAACGTAGCCACATCATGTGCTTGTGCATGAAAGACATCGACATACTAGCATACACGAAGCGTAAGAATAGCGTTTCACTGTGCATTTTATAGGGAACTATTAAGTGGAACTGTACATCAAAACTTGAGTAAAATTTGGCTAAACAGTTAAAGTAAATAGAAAGGGATTGATTTATTCCTTACACTACATCACTTAACTCTTGGAACTTTTTGCTTTCTGTACTGGTAAGTAGGGGAAGTATTGTATTCTACCCAAAAATTTGATGTCGAGATTTCACTAGAAATATATGTTTTGAGACCCCCTGAATCCAAAAGAAGCATTTTTAGAAAAAGGTATGTGTGTGTGTCTGTCAGACTGTGGACAGCATAGGGTAAAAACCAAAGTTGGTATTTAAGTTTAGAAGTGTATTAGGAGAAAGGGGGAAACATAATTTTACATTATTCACACCTCTGCTAACTGCTGAAGCTAAAGTTACACTCTGTGATTCGCTCCAGCTGAGGAGACTCTGCAGGTGATATGCAGGAGTTTATCACGAACCTTAGAAGATAATTTCTTTAACACTTTATCCTGATTGGTCCACATGTTATAAGTGTAGGCTATTGATGTTCTTATTTTTTTGATTTCTATGCTTATAACTCTAGTTTGTGTTTTTGTAGCAAAAGCTTAAATTTCATTAACCCTTTTATTCTATTGGTCCAGGAACATCAGCAAAACCAGCAGCAAGAGGCAATACGAAGTGATCCAGAGGATACCATTGAGGAGAAGCCTACAGCTGATGGAGGAGACAGTAGTCAGGATGAGGCTCGTGCAACAATTCCAGAGTTGGAACGAGAGGATGAGGAAGCTGGTAAGAAGGCAGAGGAGACACAAGGGGGAGCAGATGAAGGGAATGTCAAGGAGAAACAGGATGATGAGGCGAATGCCCCTCAACTGGAACAAGAGAATGAGAAAGATAATGACGACAAGCCTAGTGGTAAGATGTTCAGAGTAGTCTGAATGTGACAGAACAAATAGCATGCTGTACACAGTTTTAGTTGTGAACACTTTTATAACTGGCTCTCAAAGTTTGTTGGGATTGGAAGAACTGCACTAAAGACTTAACGGCTCTACGGTCTAAATCTGATCATTCTTTTTCATTTCTTCTTAACAGTGCTCTTTTATCACAGTGAACTTTTCAAATTGTTGTGTTTCATCCTGGTGCTTTGAGTTCAGTTAGGCATTACAATGTTATTGGTTTTAAGCAAGCCCAGTATGCTTTTCTAATAAGTATTAATTTTCCAGTGACTGAAATAGCTCGGAGGTAATGTCATGACTTGTATTTGGGAGAAATTAAAGTTAAAAATCTGGTTCTGACCAACTTGATTAAAGCCTTCTTGTTGCTTCCCTTAGCTGGAGAATCCTGGGTTGGAATACAAATCCCATTAGCTCAAATCCATGTGGCACAAAAAGCCAAAAAAATCCTAGACGAACATTCAGTAGGAAACACTAAAGGTTGTGTTGAGATTTTAGGTTGTTCATCATTTTTTGACTCCCTTGGTATTCAGAACAGAAGCGAGTTTATGTGAAACTTTCGTGTTCCCGTCTGTAAAGCCTTTAATTTTTAAATCCTAAAGTTATTTTCTGGCTTCTACTAAACATAAAGCTTTTGTAGTTGTTCATCCATGTCTATTTATGAAACAATGAAATGAGATGATACATGCGCCATCAATTTTTCTTTCTTATTTGGTAATACATGGAACTTGATCTTACACATGTAGAGAATTCTTCTATTTGTATGGTACATAAAGGAACATATAGGACCCAAGTTGTAAACAAAAATTTCCCATTGTAATTCTGCCTTAATGGTATAGTACCCCTCCCCCACGGCACAACTTCAGGCCTACCACCCGATCACTGTGTCCCCCACCTCTGCCAACCACAGATGTTAGTAGGGTGCAGTACTGGAGGTAGGGACGTAGTCAGTGTCCCGGTCCCTCTCGGCCAGTTATTCAGTCTTCTCTACGAGGGGCTGCTACTTTTTAATCAAGTAGCTTCTCAATTGGCCCCTCAGGGACCACAAGTACTATATATATAATCGTGCCACCATTAGATTCACACTTGATGTAAACCCAAGCCGTTGACAACTTACCCGTGATATGCCGAAACCAAAGCACACCGTAAAATATAGTACCTTAAATATCAGTGATTATCTGAGTTTTCAAGATATATGATAACCCTGGTAAAGACCACTTGAATGTAATGTGGTAGCAGTGCTATTCCTAAAACTCCCGAGTAAATATCGTTCTGTTGCAATATAAATACGAGGCATGAGTCCACGTAGTGTTCGTGTTAGTCACAGATGATACGAGCACCAGGTTATTGCGGAGAAACACAAGGTGTGGTTCTAAGATTGGATGGAGTTCATCTAGAGATTAGAAGAGATGTAAACAAAGCCACGGGCTTTTGACGCTTTCGTCGTCTAAATAGTCCCTTGAAGAAATACAGTTACTGAGGTCTGAAATGTCACTTAATGTTTGCTAAAGCATGAACTAAGTGTACTAAGCATAGTTAAAGTGTAAGAGTACGCAGTTAAGTGAATCTGTAACCAGCCTAATTCATTCTGCACGCACATTATTCAGTATGAAAGTAACATGGCGGAACAAGTGAGTGTTGTAAAACATAAGCGCGGCAAACCGTTGCGAAGTGGTGAAAAGACAACAATATTGAACGTATTTAACAAGTTCTGTGAGAAATATCCCGAACTTGCTAGTGAAGACGTGATGAAATTAACATCCGAGTTTACCGGTGTGTCAGTTGCAAGTATTTACAGTACACGCAAAGAAAAATTGTCAGTTGGTGAAGATACCGGTAAAAAGCGACCACATGCCAGATAAATGGTGGATGTAGTTTGCGACGAATTTGTGAGTGTGAGATCTGCAATCCGTCGAAAAGTTCACCAGTTCTTTGTTAACAATGAACCCCCACCTTAAACAAAGTGCTATTGGCAGTTAACTCTGATCCCGATCTTCCCAATTTAAAACGAACTTCCCTCCACAAGCTGCTTCTGGAGATTGGTTTCGAGATTGAGAGCAGGAAATGAAAAGTGTTATTGTGGACAGGGAAGACGTAAGTAGCAGTTAATTTCTATGTGCTATATGTTATTTGGATCAAGTAAATATATCCTTTCAGTAGTGTAAAATGCATATTATACCTACGCGTAGCGGTAGGTAACCAAGTTGCGTCATTGTGAAAGCACGTGGCCGCGGAGTGATACAAACCGGTGCTTTGTTTATATCTCCTCTAATCTCTTGATGAACAGAGAATAGATACAAACACTCTAGGATTTAGCAACATTACCTAAGAAGTTAAGCAACACATTTGGATTGATTTTTCAGGAAAAAGTCTGACCTGTTTACATTTAAAACATATAACTTTTGCTGCTGCACAGCATTTCTTAAGTATTTTGTGGTAGAAATAAAAATCAGAAAGTAAAAGCAAAAACAAAATTCTGAATTAATATCAATAAAACCTCAAGGAACTGAGTGGTTAGACCATTTGCTTCTCACCAAACCAGCCCAGGTTCGATCCCAGGCAACCACGTGTGGGATTTATGGTGGACAAGGCAGTGCAGGGGTGGGTTACCTCATTCCCTGTATCATCAGTGTTACCGCCTGCAGTGCCATGTAGTAAAAGCAGGCATTGATCACTTTAAAAAAAAAAAAACATCCTTGATGAAATCTTTTATAGGGATCAGCCAATGCAGATGCATAGATGGAAAGCAAAAATTACAAATCCAAGAGCGCAACTTCTCCCTCTGCTTAAGTGTAGTGGGATGAAGCGTGAAGTTAGTGTTCCTGGCCAGGGAATGTGCTTGGGTCCTAATCATGTGTTACATATTGGCAACAGGGTCCTTAGGTGTATCATTGCTATGGAAACTTCTTAGGTCTAATTGGTCCTTTTCGTTGCTATGACAACTGCTAAGACGCATACATCCCCTCCCCGTTTATACCTTTCTAACATCTCTCAATCCCCATCTTAATTGGTGCTGAGTATAAGAGACATAGTGGCATTGATTTGCAAGGCAATGAACAGTAGGAAGCTCAAGCAACTAAAGGTGTATGTGTTTAAACAAGGGATGTGGGAGTGCCTATAGAAGCTCAAGGCCGCCAGTTAGGAAAGCTATTCCATCTCCGAAACTGCTGTTCAACACTAAACTAGGCCATATTCGCATTACCAGCAGTTGACTATTGTTTACTGGTAATGTGGTTGCTGGTCAATAAATTTCCAGTCTTGTGTGGTGACACTGGGAAGATAGAATGAACTTCAAATTTGAATATCAAAGTTTGTGTTGGTTTTCTTTTGTTTGAAAGTAAAAATGCTTTCCCAAATGGTTAGTTCTGTTGAATTATGGAGTTGTTTCAAAAGTTTGGGTTCTATTTTTTGGTTGCTTTCGGTCATTCAGCTGACTATTGAGGTTTTGTTCTTTTGCTGTTCTATTAAGCATAGTTTTCACTTATTAGTGATTTTTTTAACTCTGTATATAAAGGTTAACTCTTGATTAAAAAGCATAATTGATATTTAAAATGCTCTCCTGAAACTAAGAGATGTAATTGCAAATCATTACTGTGCAAAGCATATATGAATAAATTTCATGCATTTGTGCAATCATCCAAATTTTCACATTGGTCTCTCTAATTGGCAGTATACAAAGATTTTTCTACAAATTACATAGATAATATACAAAAGAATATTGCTCTTTTCCAGATTCTTTTGCTCTTTCCTGGTCTTGTTGCTCCCACTTATTTTTATCTTTTTTAATGGACATTGCAGTTGCAAGACCAGTGAGCTTTTGTTACTAACTGTTGTTTCTGAGCATTCTGGTTACTCTGACACAAGTTGATATGCTTTAAGGATTCTTTTACCAGGCAAACGAGGAAGATAGTGCTGTACAGGTAGATGGTTATTTTGGTATAGTTGTTATGCATGACTGTAAGCTGCTGCTAATTCAGAAATTATGATCTGTGCTCAGGAGGTTCTCTAAAGAAATCATACACATGTATACAAAGTAACATGTATATGATACTTGTATGCATGTGCTCTACATTCACTGTTTCCATGTAAGACAAGGTCACTTTTTCCTACCAGTTATTTTTGGGAGAAAGTAGGGTACTGTTTCTGTTTTGCTTACTTACTAGTGCTTCCTGTTTGATATATCTTCTGTTTTTAAATGTCTGGTTATCCATGTTATTTCTGTAAGTAAGCCCAGTCCTTTCTGCAGGCAATTGGTGTTTTAAACAATTTTTAACTCCATTGTTTCTTTTCCTTTTTACAATGGTCAGGCGCTGTTAGGTGTGTACTTTATAAACAGTGATTGAATGGTTTATTAATGCTGTATCAGATTTCCATGTTCTTTTAATTAATAAGCATGACAGGTATATAAAGCACTAGATAAGAGCTAATTTACCACGTAAATTGTTAATTCTGGGAGTAGTCTAGAGTTGGTGGCTTTGCAGTAAATGTAGCAATGCTTTGCATGCTTATTGTGCATATAGTTTGAACATATACTCTGTATTATTGCATGCAGAAGATAATTATTGAATTTATAATTAGTTGTACTGCAGTGTCAAAATATACAGGTGTCCATAAAAATATTGTCGTACTTTAAACTGGTATTATGTCACTTTGGCTAATCATAATTAAATAAAATTTTAACATTCAAAAGAAAAACTCAAATATTTTATATTTTTGTGCAAAAGAAGTCAACAAAAATTAGAGAATGCTACAAAATGTTAACACAACTCCAAAAAGTTAATAAGACTGTTCATCTCCAATGGATTCCAGCACACTGTGGAGTCATGGGGAATGAAGCTGCAGACTCACTTGCAAAGAAAGGCACAATAATAAAACAAGTCTAAATTCAATTTCTCATATTCCTCAATAAAACGCTTGATCATTAAAAAATTTTCTCATTCATACCTACAAGAAATAGAAACAAATGCCAAAGATAAAAAATGGATTACACTACTTTCCAACCCAGATATAATCCCCCAGAGACCAAGGAAAACAGTGGTTGCAGCCTTCCGACTATTGACAAATCACGACTGCTTAGCAAGTCATCTCTACAGAATAAGTATCTCATCTTCACCAATATGTGTCCTGTGTAACGATCCATCAGAAATGAATGAAGACCACTTGAAAACCTGTGAAGCATTAAGATCAGAAGAAACTACAGTTCAAAAGTATTGGAAAGCACGAATGCTAATGGCTTCATTGCCAGATGCAAGGCACTAGAAAACAACAACATATTTTTGTGCATGTCAACAGTGGAGGAAATCGCAGGATTCAAACATAGAAACTAATTAAATGCATTCTCGTTTGTGGTTGTCGATATGGGCTCATTGTTGGATATTTAGCAGGCAGGTTGCATGTGTTTTAAGGAGTTACGGCAAACCCAGAAGAACATAGTTGGTATGTTTTGGAATATCATAGCATGCAGAGCCTGATGCAGGCTGCATATGTCATCACAGGAAAGGCCTTTCAGGGAGACCATCTGTCAGTGCGGGAATTGTGGAAGAAGTGCTTAAGGCATTTGTACATAGTTCTAAGAAGTCTCCTGTAGGGCTAGTGAGTAACCATATCTAACATCCTGCATTGATTGAAGCTTCACCCCTACAAACTGCAATTACTGCATAAGTTGAAACCTGAAAATGACCCTGCAAAATGTTCACTTCTGTGAACATTTATTGGTACTAATGGAGGATATAAAAACTTGTCAGTAATGGGAATATCACCTTGATGTCTACAATGTCACTCGTGGGGACCACATTAATGTCTATGAAGTATAGTAAAAAAATATTAAACAATAAAAAAATGAGTTTTACTTTCAAATGTCGCCAATTTTATTTCAATACAATTATCAATGCGACGTAATACCAGTTTCAAGTATGACAGCATTTTTATAGACACCCTGTGCTTCAAAAGCTTGTGGGAGTTCAATATAAACAAAGAAGTGTTGTAAATATTAAAATTAGAAGCACTATTGCCAGTGAAGAATTCTTCCATGTTTAAACCCAGCTTTTTGTCACTTTATTGTAAACCAGATTCAAACAAAAGAAGCATTTATTTACAAGCCATTTGATTTCAGTATAGAAATATTGGCTTTTTAAACAATGGGGTACTACAGTAATCAAAACATAAGGTATGAATTTATAAGAATTGACAAATAAGCACAGTACATTCTCTGAGAAAGTACAAAGTAAGTTAACAAGTTACATGACGATATCCTGAGAGACCTAACAGCCGTGATTCACACAGGTCATAAGGGGTGGGTAAAGGGACTTGGCTTATCACATCCAATCACGTTACAAATACACCATGTGACTATCATGTGACCAGAGATGTGTACTCACCCATATTGTAATATGTGCACATATTCCCGGCTTCTGCCTTCCGAATGTTTTGCTGCTCGCAACAATATATTCTTTGATAGTTCAATAAGCGCAGAGTGAAAGGTGACTTACAGACAAATTACATACAACACTGTGTCTGGAGGGATTCTAGTTTTATTGTTTCGTATACTTTATATAGTTTACCACTGCATATTTGAGTGTTTCATTGCATTCATAACAGATTTTAGTAGTCTTGGTTATGTGGTGTTTTGTTTAAAAATGTCTTATAGTCCTGGTAAAGCCAAAAGATGTGTATTGGGTACAGGAATAACCCTAAAAAGTCAGGCCCAGGAGATGGTAAGATGTGCCATAAGAGAATACTTTGAAAAAGAAAAGGAAAAATTGGGACCTCTTATTATGGTGAAACTACTTGTCACAGACAGTGAGTGAAAAAGTGGCAACACTGCGACAGAGTGGCCGGCAGGCAGCTGTAATGTCAAGTGCCAGGTTAGTTCTCCCAGGATATAGGAGTATATTTTGGGTTTTTGCATTACTAAACTGAAATGGTCAGAAGTACAGAAGTTATAACGGTGCTGCAAAGTCGCTATGCAACGGAACCTAATATTGTCGCTGGTAGCACACGTTAGGTATTTTTTGACACAGCGAATGGAGAAAAGTTGCATAGTGGTAGGGGTATCAGGTTAAGTATCTCTCCAACTTCCGTGCAGTCAACATTACAGGAATGCGTGTTTAAGTATAATGCTTGCATTATCAGCAGTCTGTAGTTTAAGAAACTGAGACGTTATCCCCCACCATCAGTTTGCATGACATCACTTATACCGATCCTAGCAAGGTGAAAAATACCTTTATACCTACTTTACTTCTCAGTAAATGGACTCTTCCTTCGCATCACACCCATGTGCACTGACGAGAGAAACAGTCTTGCGTGAGTTAGTGGCCTAATGTAGTGTTGCCATGGTATTTGCAAAACAGAAAAACTGGAGTTGGATAGAGATTGAATGTGCCAGAGGTCGTACAGCACAAATGTTACAAAGGTCTTCAAGAGGCTTGCAGGGAATTTGCCTTACAAAACAGTGCCACGGTGGGTAATACCCTCAGCAAAGGATGCCAAAATGTGGCAAAGATGCATCCTAGTGCTAGTGAAGAAGCTGCACATACTTTTGCAGCATTACTGTACACTGGTCAACGTCATATGATTAGAAGCTCAACATCATTGGTCAGTTAGAAACAAATGAATTCCCAATACACAATATCAACCTTCACTTTCTATCAATAAGCTAATTGATAGTATATCTTGTTATCATTATGGTTCCCTTGTTGTGAACCCAACCTTTATTATCATCTCTTTTTTAATCTCCCTTCACAATTGGTGATGTCAGTGGAGTGATTTTTGGCTACCCGTAATATTAATAAAAATTGCATTTGGAATCACTTTCTAACCAGTGGAATAATGTAAAAGTTCAAGACATTGTCAATACTTCAAAACTTCATATAGGGTGCACAAAAGTATAATTTCAATTTATTTGTATAATAAGAAATAGCACTAAACTCAACAGTAAAAAGTATGAAAAATAACACCAAAAATCAGCTTAAAGATTAACAAAATTTTCCTGTCCCTCTCTGATTAATTTTGCAGTGATGAAATGACATTTCTTAACTTTCACGTACATATAGATTTTTAATGACATACTTAGGTAACAGCAGCTGTCAGTTTTTTCACAGCCTCATATCTGATTAGTTTAACAACTTCATACATTTGCAGGCTGCTAGGGAGGACAAAGTAAATAGTTTGTAATGTAAAAGAGTTTTACATATTTGCCAGCTTTTACAATTTGCCCATAAAAGATATGAAAGCAGAGGCCTTTCTATGCCTTTGTGGCAAATGAGGTGCTTTTATGGCTTTGTGAGCAGATTTAGTATGTTACATATTTTCATCATAGACATCATAGCATTAAATTGTATGGAATTATATTGTAGCTTAACATTACAGACTGAATGTACCAAGCTATAGTCCCTCCGAGCTTCAAGTGGGTATGCACATAAACATTGTAATTATATCACTCCGTCAACAAGCACATGTTGATATTCTCTGCACACAGCTGTTTACATCTGACTGTTATTGCAACCGTCAATTCTTTCACTGTAGCAGTGTGAGATTAGAATTGCACTCGGCTCATATTTATTAAATAAACTACATTAACTAATTAAAGAAAAGTTATGATATGTAATTTTGTGAGTAAAAACTGATGTTAACCTCAGTCGTCAGATTGAGGCGTGGCACCTCAGATCTCAGGTAACGTCTCCACACCATCATAGCTTCCCGATCAAATATTGCATAATTTTTTCTTTTTGTAAACTGATACCCAATGTCTTTCAACAAAGTATGGAACGTGGTTTACTTAAAATTTGGTAGACTGTTCATTATCTATTATAGGAGGCCCATTGTTTAAAAAGAAACTAGGTATGCAGTTTCGTCTACTTTGCCTAAAACACTAACCTTTTCCTTTTAGGGACTTCTACAGTTCCTGTTTGTTTCATTTCCACTGTCACATTTGAAACAGTGTACCCAGAAATACCAGTTGCTTCAGACGTCAATTTGGTTATGGCTTTCACAGCCAGAGTGTCCTAACCTTGAAAGAAAAACTTAAACACATATAATACAACAGCCTTTTCACCACTTCCTAGAGGCTTTCCGCTTTTATGTTTCCTTAACTAGTCTGAGAAACTGAACTCTCCGCCACACTAACTGCATGTGCATTACTAGTAATACAAGAGTCAGAGCATCACTTCACTACAGTAACAACACAATTGGAGAATTACCAAGTACCACGTGATAATAACTGGAAATAAAATATTTATGCTTATGTTTAAATATTTTGTAAGTTGAATTACCGTATTTATTCACACCATTCATTACCTGAAAGTATTAAATAAGCTATAATATACGCAACGTAGTAAGGAACTATTGCCACCATTTCAATTTCACTCGTGCTGAAAGTTGTGCTGCTGTGTAACGTTGACATCCATACCCACTTTAAGGCCGGATAGGTATAATAATTGTATAAAGTGCTATGCTAGGCCAGATCTTTATCTGTGTATCTATCCTTCATCCCTCATCATAAACATGGTCCCCTCCTCTGGGCTGCAACAAAATCCATAGCATGAGGATTTAACATTGGTTTGCACTACTAGTGACTTCTAATGGTAATCAGCAGTAACCGATGAGCAGTAAATGGGCACAAACATTCAGGACGATATGAATTGTAAAGCCAGCTGTCTGATGTAAATTGTCTTATTCACATCATATGGCTGCAAGATATGTTTCCCATGTTTATGACATCTTTGTTTATAGTTCATGTTGTGAAGCATAAAATATGGATTAGAACTCTGTGTATAGCATAGGAAGTGGTGTTGTTTGCTTTAGTATGTGTTTATTATGATACCTGGAAGAATTTCAGCACGTGTGTCAGAAAGAAGCAGTACTACCAGATCTCCAAGGACTCTTATGAAGCAGAACTATCATTTTATATACCAGGAGAACAAAAAACTTAGGGACCGGCTGCATGGTGCTCTTGTCTGCATACTTGGCACTCATTACCATCTGTAGCTATCATAGAAAGGCACAGATGAAACCATAAAACATTTTTAAAACTACTTTGAAGGGCTTTACTTACCAACTTTATGAAAGGAGATGCTGAAACTGGCCACCATGGTTCATACATTTTTGACAATTCTTTAGGAAGCTATCCATCACTTGCCGTAGTTCATGTTGAGAAATGCTGAAACTGGCCACCATGGTTCATACATTTTTGACAATTCTTTAGGAAGCTATCCATCACTCGCCGTAGTTCATGTTGAGAAATGCTGGCAATTTCCTGGTGGATATTTTGTTTTAATTCTTTCAAGGTGTGTGGGTTTGTCTTGTACACTTTGTTTCAAGTTACCCTAGAGATAGAAATTGCTTATTGAAGTTCCTCTCTCCGTGAATGGTGCACCATACACCAATTGTTTGTAATGAAGGGGTACTTCATGAGCAATATTAGGTTCGGAGTTACAGGACCAATTTTTTTCCAGTTAACAGTTGATGCCCATACATACGTGAATACAATTTTGCCCCCTTCTTTTTAGAGAATTAACATACGGGGAGGGGCATGATTTTACCTTTTTTCAATAAGACTGCAACAGCTCATACAGTCAATCTTTTGATGAGAACAGTTGAAAGTGTGTTTCAAGACAGAATTATTATTGTTAGAGACTTGTGGCCCTTGACCTGACCCCCTGCAACTTCTATCTCTGGGGTAACTTAAAACATAAAGTGTAAAGGACACCCTGGAAAAATGAAAACAAATTAAAGTTGGTGAGTAAAGCCTTAAAAAGTAGTTTTAAAAATGTATGGTTTGATCTGCACCTTCCTACGATAACGGCAGACAGCAATGAGCACTGAGGATGCAGACAGAAAACACCATGCAACCGGTTCTTAAGTTTTTTGCTCTCCCCATGTAATTTTTATGCATCTATCACATTGAACATTTCACACATTCTAAGTTTCGAGACATCATAAATTATTATTCTTTGCTGGATGAGGGAAGGTTTTACAGACTTCAAATCAGGAAGTTGCCAAGTAAGTTTTTGTTTAATAAGCTAAGATACAATAAAAGAAAATGTGGGCATATTAAATAATCCCTGAGAAGGAGAATACTATAAGATCTCAAAATCTTAAAAACTTATACATATAAATATTTTCATTGCCAATATAAGACCAATACTGTGATCAATAATACAATCTAAATGTTATTACATAGCTTACTGTAAAGTTAGCTTTTAGCTTATTTCTTTGTTTTTTTGCTCTGCATACATGCTGATATAGGAATATGTTTAAAACAAAATATAAAAACAAAATCATGTAAGCGTTTAAAAATTAAGCACCTGGTTTCACATCATTATTCGTTATATTTAAGGTTGTGTTGAAGCAACAAGTGTAACACCACCCCCTCCTGAGCTCGTTGCCACTCCTCCTGACATCGCAGATGGAGATAGCAGTAGCAGCGAAGATCGTCCTATCCTGAACCGTAGAGAGCCAGTAGGTACCAAGAGAAAAGCAGAAGTTCTGTCCAAAGAATCTGGCAAGATTGGTGTCACCATTACTACTAGCAGTTCAAGTAGTAGTAGTGGGGCAGGAAGCCCTCCCCCTAGTAAGTTGCCCCGTCTTCTGCCAGTCAAGAGTGGTCCAGCATCACCAACCTATAATGTAAGTTTATAGTTAAAATTGCATGTTGTGGACTTTATGATAATACTGTGCAGTATAATTGAGTTGATTTTTGGCACTGTGTCACTTCCTTATTATGAAATGGAAAACATGTTTAGGAGCTAAATGCTCCCATCAGTTCCTTGTCAACTGCCTCTTGTTGTTTGGACTTGTCCCTAGTAGTGATTGGATGAAACTCTGCATAACTATGTCACTTGGCGGGACATCACGAAGGTAGCATCAACTTCAGCTTATACTCCCAAAGATTTTAATATTTCCGAACATGAGAAAGAAAACAGAAAACACATTGTTTGTCAGATTCCGGGAAAAGAATAAAAAATACACATGGACATCTGTTTCCTCAGCCTTTAAAGGATAAACAGTCTTTCCTAAATTCATCAGGAAACTGATTAAATCCTGCAGCACAACAAACAAGAGAAAGCAGCTGTGAACAAGATCCTAGAAATAGAGTACAAAAATAGAAGTGAGATGGAGCTTCAATTACTATATAAATTACATTTAAAATGAACCAAAAAACTAGGAGGTATAGTCTGGAAAAATATGAAAAGTAACCTTTTGGATTTACTAAGCATCAAAATCTGGAAAAAGACCTTAATCTTAAATCTAAACTGGAAAATCCATGCAAAAATCAAAAGAAGTATTGTCCAAAGGCAACAGAACTGCACTACAAATGAATGTTACAAACCTCTTAAAGCAATTTTTTACCAAAATAGAACTTGAATTCCTGATGTAAATGTGTGACCTTTTCTCCAGAAGGGTCAAAGATTATATTGCAGATTGCCACCCAAAATCTAAATGAAATAGAAACAGAATAGGAAGCAAATGTTTCAAAATAATTATAATTAAGAAAATGGAAAACAAAAAGAACTCCCAGAAAAATATAAGAGCACTCCCTGATTTATACAGAAGTGAACAAAAGAAACACGGTAGTAATTAAGGAAAACATTGATGATGTACTAAGAATGGAAACACTTCTACGACATAGTAATATGGCCCTGTACAGATTGTCCACCTTCCCAAAATTTGAAACATTAATGCTGAATTGCAAGAACGCCTATGTTTCATTAACACTAAAGTGTCTGCCTCTGAAATGAGTTGCAAGACCAATCTACGACACTATTGTATCGTTAATGGATCCTATAAACTATAGTTTGAATCTTGGATCTATAAACAGTTGGTGGATTGTTGCCATTGTTGCTTTCATCATATGGTTTCCTCTTCATTTTTCCATAGATATGTCATCCTTAGATACAAGCAAATCAAAACTGCTGCATGAATTATTGTAGATTGATGTGTGTATGGAATAACTTTATGCCAGAAAGCCTTTATTATAGACTCTTCATTGAAAAGGTTATATTTGATCTGATTGAATTTCTATCAAGACCAAGGATTTTTCACTAGAGGTCCAATCCTTTTCAGAAATATTATTACATACTTTAAAGTTAGATTTAGGTTCTCCAAACAAACTTTCATGGATATCTTGTACGTGGTGGGGCTGCAGATTCAGAAACTGACTGCACGAAGTTTGGTCATTTCAGCACAAAATCAGCTATTGATTACCCTTCGTTCTCACACAACAGGTGCTTTTCAGAATGTGTTAGATCATATTCATGTTCAGAAATATACAGTGTGTAGAGTAACAAGACGTGTGAGTTGCCTCAGCATTGCATGAATGAGGGTAGAATAGTAAATATGCCTCAAGGCAATTCTTTAAGCAAGGTTTCTATGATATTAGTAATTTCCTTAATGTTATCGGTGTTAAAGACTGCAGTCACATGAACATTTAAAGCCTGGCAGAAAGTGAAACGTTCAGAAACATTTAAACCCAAGCAGTCTACGATGCAAATCTGAGGATATAGTTGAGTTTAGATTGCATATGCGCTAAAACATTTCATATTGCTCATCAAACACATATACCATTATATTGCACTCCTTAACTGCACAACTTATTTTAAAACACGTAATCAACAATAATTCATTACTCAGAGTGTGGTAATTACAGTTATACAGGTTGTTTTGAAACGATACCAAACGAATATAGCTGTTTCGTAATTTATAATTTAACTAGTCCAAATTTTGGTGTTGAAGCTTCAAAATTCTTTTAGATATAATTTTATGCAGCATTAAAAAATATGATATAATAATAATAATAATAATAATAATAATAATAATAATAATAATAATAATAATAATAATAATAATAATAATAATAATAATAAATCATACATTATTAAATAACACATTATTTTGTGATTAGGCAGTGCAGGAACCACTGGTGTGCAAACCTCAAATGTTGTTATTGGGACATACCAGCCCCGAAAACAAAAGCATTACTCATTGCTCGTTGTCAGTGACCCTAGCCTAGCTTTCAGATAAAGGGGGCAAAGGGCAATTACTTGTGCAAAAGTCGACTAATCAGTCGGACAGCTCCAAGGTTGCTCTTCAGTGTAAAACTATGCATTCCATCCTAACAGGGAGGATTTTGCATGTACTTACATAGTAAATCCATGGAATATGGAGTGCTATACAAACGCTGAAATGACGGATATGGTTTTGATGTATGGAAGAGCTGAAGGGAGTTCAACGAATGCACGTTGGATGTATCAAGAACGGTTTCCTAATCGACATATCCCTCATGATGGCACACTTATGGCAATAGAGCAGCACAGGGAATCTGATAGCTTCAGACCAAGGCTGTATGACATGGGATGCAATAGGTCTGTAAGGACTGTGCCATTTGAGGAGCAAGTGCTTAACAGAATTGAGGAAGCACCTGAAATTAGTACTCTACAATTAGCGGTCAAAATGAGTGTACATGATCTTGCTATTTGGAGAGTGGTAAATGAACAGAAACTGCATCCATACAAAGTTCAAACTCCAACCACTGATTACCCAAGAATACAGGAATTTTGCCAGAAATGCAAGTTGTGAGTTGTGTTTAAGGGCCTATCGAGAACTAGGTCATTAGTAGGGCTCGGAAGTTCATGCCCTAAAAAACACTGAAATATGCATGCAAATATGGTCTTAAAAACTTGAAAATATGCCAAGAAATATGCACTATTTCATTAAAACAATGTCCCTTTGCAGTAGACAAGAAGAGTTAGAATAAATAGTAAATAAGGTTACCTTATTCCTTAGAGGTTGAAGCAGACGTGGTCCCGCTGCTAGTATTAACTGCTAAATTGCAGTTCACAACCAACACTTTGCACAAATTTTCAACTTAAAACGTCGTCTGTTGTCTTGCAAAACACTTTTGTAACGTGAAGAACTTCTCTCCACGTCCCAAGATGTTATCGGGGCATATTTAAATGATGTTAACTGCTTCACAGAGAGTCAAGTATCTTGGTGTGACACATGGTTTTCTTTCGAGGATGTCTCGAATATCGCACATCTGTTTATAACCAGAATGTTTTTGAAATTACATCATTCACTTTCTCTTTCACTTTTTGACCTATTCTACCAGAAACGGAACTTAGAGCACATATATTTTTTTTTTTCAAAGACAATAAGTGATTAATGCAAAGGAGATCCTACAACTTCCAATGCTGTATGGCTGTTTGTAAGAAAGAAAAATGGGCAGATATGGAACTTAGATCCTCTTTTAACGCAGTGCCTGACAGAATATTTTGCACAATTTTATTGATGAAGCATCTTTCGAGTCCAATGAATTAACAACCTCTTTGACTATTTCTATGTGCTCCGGATAATATAAAATTGCATCGACCCATGTTCCCCATCGAGTTAACACTGGTGCAGGAGGAAGTCGGATATTAGGTGCTGTTGATCTAAACAACTTAACTCTTTTAGGAGATTTAACAAAAATTCTCTTTGCACTGGACACAAATCTATCTACCAATGGAAAAGAATCACATATTGTCTCAGAAATGCAACAAAGAGCGTGTGCCAAGCAAGTTATATGAATTAAGTTAGGTAAAATACCTTTCAGAGTTTGTCCTGATTTTACCATATTATACAGATGGAAAAAAGAATAAAAAACCATAAAAATAACTAAAATATGCAATATAGGGGCTATAATATTGAAATATTATGCATTTATCAAAAACCAAGAAAATATGCAGTTATATGCACCATAAAATCATGTCCAAATAACTGAAAATTCCATAATTCGTGCATATAATGTAAAAGCATACGTTTTTAACCTCTATGAAAAAACATGCAAATGCATATACTTCCTAGCCCTTGTCATTAGGGTGCAGAAATGCAATGCCGATCCGAATTTTACAAAGTCAATTTTATTCATGGACGAAGTGTAACTGGCCAGAGATGGGTTAACTATGTACAGTGTACAATCAGCATTACTGGGCTGAAGAAAATCCACTGCATTTCATTGAAAGAGAGCACTAGCATCAATTTGCAATAAACGTCTGGTGAGGTATAGTCTCAGATTCTCCTATAAGACATACCTGTTACCTGGAAGCCTAGTAGGCATGAAGTATCTCACCTTTCTGTGGAACTGTTTGCCAGAAATGTTGGAATCTGTTCCTTTAGGAAGAATGCAAAGCATGATGTATCAACATGACGGTGCAGCTCCGCATTATTTCCAGGAGGCTTGGGAATATTTTAATTCTTTATTCCTAAACAAATGGATTGGTCGTGGGGGTCCCATCCCTTGGCCACCTTGAACCTCAAATATTTCACCAGTCGACTTCTACTTGTGGGAACACTTAAAATCTTTAGTGTATGCAACACCCGTACCAATAGAAGTGGAACTGGTAGCCAGACTTCATGCTGCATGGGAAGAAATGATAATATATATTTGTTTAATTTCCGAGCATTTTGTTATGATCTTGATTGTACAATATGTTAACCGCTTACTGTACATATGAGCAAATTCCTTTTCAGTTATAAATGCTTTACTTTGTATTATTAAACACAGTGAAATAAAATGCTTGTCTCAGCACATAAGACATTCTGTTTTGGTTAAATTTATCTACAATTCTTTGATAGTGTTCTCTGTTTGGTTTATCATTTAATGCTTCCATCCTCAACCTCACTAACATTAACTTCCCTCTAAAAGGTAGCAATAAGTTGAATATATCCACCAGCTTATTTGCCATCACGAACTGTTATAACAGAATTTTGGAACACATTAAATACCCATAAATAAATAAGGAATAGCTTCTTTATTGCGGTTTCATAAGCCAAAGAAATTCTTAATAGTAGCAAGCTACCATGGAGTATGCCGGTATGTTAACAAGCTGCTACAGCAGGCAGCACGGTGTGTCACCTACTTGCGCTACCTCCAATAGCGTGAGGCATATGGTGTTGTTCCTGTCACTGCCTAATCCACACTCATTCTGGAGCATTCTTATGCTGCTATATTGGTGGTAAAAACTATCTATATGTGTCACATAGAAGCAGAGCAACTACTTCGATATGTTCGCTCGGTGTCATTTCAAAACACCCTATATAGGTATGTAGTTAAGATGCATATGCTTGAAATAAAGCTATATAACGGCTTTAACGAAGCATCAGCATGTTCTTAAACCACTACTTATTAACTCAGGATAATTTTCCACCTACCCAGGATTCCTAAATGAAAGTATTTCTGAAGAAACATTTTTTGCACATGCACAATCTTAGCCCATACTTGAGCTTTGCCAACATTCTTACTTCAGTTTGTTTGCAACTGCATCCGTGGCTTTATTTTATACTATTATGTGCTGAAATTAATGCTGACAATATTTTGTTCCTTTCAGAGAAAATTTTACTTCCATTCTGTTTGTTATTCATTTGGACTTGCAGAATATACAAAACAAATTCGTCAACTAAATATGAAGTACAATTCTGGGCGTGTGGCATCAATTGTTTGTTGCAGAGACAAGAATTATCTGACAAGATAATTATGTATACACATACATGCTGACTACATGTTTTGCACCTTCTCTTGCTAAAGAAGGGAAGAGTTATCGGATCATATGTCATCCTTGCAACGACCTACAGTTTATGGATGTCAATTGTTCACTGATCCATCAACTAAGGAAGGAAATAAGTACTTATATGATAGTTTTCTTGCAATAGCATAAGCATAAAAAAGATTCTATGGACTAATTCATAAAACAAAGGATGTAGAAATGCGTAAAACATAACTCAATCTGCTTTGATGCCATAGCTCAATTTTCAAGCATATCAACAAAAGTCCATAGTATATCCCATAGAACAAAACTATTTCATTTTCAATGAAAAATATTGTAAATAAAACAAGTTTAGCTATGTGCAGCCCACTATCACCACTGCTACCAGACATTTTAGAAACAAGGGTCAAAAAGATATTACCTGAATATTCAAAGGTTTGTACCACTTAGTCTATATTTTTGCAATAGTTGGGAAAAGATGCTTTAAAACTACTAAACCTTCAGGAAAACTATAAATTTCAGAATGGAAAAAGAATAGTAAAATAAAATAATCAAGAAAGAAAACCATCTAACATTCAGTATCTACAGAAAATCCATGCACACAAAATGGTTACAATCTCCCCAACATGCCATTCTCAAGTCTTGCACCACAGATTAGTAAACATTAGCTAAAAAATATAATTGGCATAGCTACAGACAATGAATTCCAGATGGAAACAGTACATAAGAAGATAAACTGAAACAAGAGCAGAAAGAGAGTAATCCATAATGAAAAAGAAAGGAAGATCTTCAAGAAATCAGAAATTCCGTACTACTCAACAGCCTTTCACAGGATCTTCAAAGAGTGCAACTTCATTTTGGCCCCAAAAACATGTTAAATTCTAAATTAAAGATGACATGCTACAGGAGAACAAGCCAGGAATATACCAGATTAGTTGCAATGACTGCAAAATGCATTAAGAAAACTAAAAGAAACATAAAAACACATCGAGAGTATAAAACAAAAAACAGGAAGACATATCAGTAGAAGCTTGGGATTTTTGGAGAGACCAACACACCATAAACAGAAATCCGATAATACCAAAAAAACACATCTGGAAAAAAACTTACAGTTTGGGAAAACTTTTGCATTTGGAAGAACAGTAATCACATTTTCAATTTTGAAATCCTGCCAAGGGATTCCATCCCCAATCACTTATGCAGAGGACAAGGCCAGCCACCACAAGAAATGATGCCAGCAGCCGACACAGAACTGATGATGGGAGCATAGCCCATCTGCCTCAGGCGAAACCTTCCATTCACGGAAACTGAGGCTTGTATTCATAAACCCAGACTTTTCAGAGACTTTGTTAGGAAGGTTCAATTTTCCTGTAAGTCTTATTCACAGATGTCAGTTTAAGTGCTTTAACTTTAACTTCGTAAAGTTCAGATTTTGTTACCAATTTCCAAAACCACAACCTTCTATAACATTTAAATCAATACCTGTAGATCTAGAATCTACTGACGATTGCAATTGAGAAGTCATGGATCAAAGTGTCTGCATTTCCCTCTACCACTTTGGCCAGGGTGGAATGATGTCATTCCACCAGACTTTGGCATTCTTTTTAAACCACATGGCATTGTGAACAGAATTAGTTACTATTGTGTTTTGCAAGTTTGTGTTTAGGTTTTTTGTTTTTGGCAATGGATGATAAAAGAATGGCACCAATCAGCTATTATGAAAGAGATGTGTTAAAAGAATTATTTAATTGCTATTCAGTATAAATGAAAACAATGAGTTATTGGTATGAATAGACTGAATTATCTTTTAATTTAATCATAGTGAAAATTATTTTAATTGTTACTTAATTGTGAATCCTCAGTTGGTATGTGATCAGGATCAGTGCAGCAGAAATGTGCCTACATTACGGATACGCATCATAACTTAAGCCTCATTTTAATGAAAGACAGTAATGATTAAAGTTTACTTGAAACTATCACCAGAGTATTGCAGTATAGCTAATAATTGAATCATGGGTGGAACATGCATTCCTCTTACTTTTTCTTTACCAATGTTGTGTACGAACATCGCCAGTATATCCACCATGATCTGTTTATCAAATCTGTATTAGATCTGAATTTGTTGTTCCCATACAACTCAGCAGGTATTGCACATCTATTATAATATACCGAGGAATAAGAACATCGTAAACATCTTGTTGGATTTGTATATTTTTGGTGAATTCTACTACTGCAAGAATGTCAACCATTATGCAAAGTATAAGTTGAGAAAATCGACAACTTCGAAGTAAAGTTCCGATCGAGACTATGGCTCTGGAAAGTCTTGTTCTTGAATAACAAATTGACAATTTTGTACTTTCATCCAAAGTCTCGTTCATGAATACAAGCCTTAATTAACAGTTGCAACTCAAATTAAATCTTAGTTTCCTACTTCCTCATGCACAGTGTCATTGTCAACCAAATGCTACCACCCTAGCATTAAGACCAAAATACACGCAAACATGCTAAATAACTTAGGTATGCCACAGCATGTTTAACAAATCACTGCAATGTTGTGGGGATATTTTATGCCTATCACAAGTGATTGTCAGATTAAGCACATATTGAGTTATATTGCTTAGCTGAGAACTTTATTCTGAGCATTTTTATGACACTAACACTGCTTTAGGTCTCCTACCTAATGTGTACCAAAATTAAATACTTCTTTTCCTGATTACCTTCCCCTTATGTAGGGCTTACCCCCCCTAGGACTTACAAGCCAGTGCGGGTCAGATGCCTGTGGAGCACAGCATCCTGTGGACCAAAGAGTGTGAAGACCTGGAAGCGGGTTGTCAGCCAAGCATCAGATGTGATAGTGAGGAAGAGGATGATATGAAATGCAGGCAAAACTGATAATTCGAAAGGTGATAATGAAGTAACAATTGGTGGAATGAGTGGCAGGGGAAACTGGAGCACCCGGAGGAAATCTGCCCTGATGCTGCTTTGTCCACCACGAATACTGCATGCGGGTCCCTGGGATCGAAACCGGGCCACCTAGGTGGTAGACAAGCGCTCTAACCGTTCGGCCACAGTGTTGCCAATTAAATACTTCAATATTATTTCTGAATAAACTGCAATAAAAACTGGTACTGTCATGTTAATGGAGTGAACAAGCTGAATCACGTTTTTACATTTCAGCAACCACAGCATATTCACGGACGCAGAGCATCATCCTCCAGTACCAAATCAGCACCAGATGCAATGCAGACAAGTCATGAAGAACTTGCAATACCTGTAGCTTCACCACCTCCATTGAATCGGTCCAAATCCCCAGCAGCATCGCCTCTTCCAGCATTCACACCTACCAGTCCTCGTTCAGATAGGCGAATGTCTGCTCCCGCAGTTTCACCAATATCAAGTCACCAACTGCAGGAACAGGTAGGTGATTATCTTGGTTTCAATGCATTTTGATTTATTTTAATGTCTCACATTTTTACTTTCTCTACTACGTAGTTAGTAGGAAAAGTATTGTATTCAGCCAAAAATTCAATGCATTCATTTTTTTTTTGTGGCGTGAATCATTTCAGAGATATTCTTTGTTATTTGTGTGAGTTTTGCAATACTTATATTTTTCTCAAGTGGAAAGTCATTATTCACTTTTTTATTCTTTGGCTGTGCAAAGAGGCTCTTTTTTTTCAGTAAATGATCTAACAGTGAGGGATAGGTGCAAACATTTTCGTGAGCAATTAACTGAGAAAGAACATGCTACCACGATCTTTCAGCAGGACTCTGCGATGGCACATACAGCCAACTTCTCAGTACAGGAAATTCATGACACATTTCAGGATAGACTTATCACAAACATAGGACTCCCTCGTTGCCCTGAGTTAATCTCATGAGATTTTTATTTTCTGTACTATGTATAGTAAGTAGAGGGAGTATTGTATTTGACCCAAAAATTTGATGTCAAGATTTCACCAGAAATTATGTTTTGAGGCCCTCCAAACCCAAAGAGAAGCTTAAGAGGTAGAACTGGAACTTAAAAAATTCAATGCCACCACTGGGATTTGAACCACAGACCTTCCGCTTGCCGGGCGGACGGAAGGTCTGTGGTTCAAATCCCAGTTGTGGCATTGAATTTTTTAAGTTCCAGTTCTACCTCTTAAACTTTGCCCACACACGGCTTGTGTGTTTAAAAACACCAACAATAAGTTTGTTGGCATAAATAAATAATAATTACCAAAGAGAAGCATTTTTAAAAAACGGTGTGTGTGTGTGTGTGTGCGTGTGCGCGCGCGTGTGTGCGTGCATGCGTGTGTGTGCGTGCACGTGTGAACAGCATAACTCAACTCAGAAACGAAAAGTTGGTTAAAAACCAAAGTTGTTATTTAAATTTAATATCTTTCAAGGATGAGACAAAAATTTTGAAGAAAATTCCTCCACTCTTAACTACCCTTTAAATGGAAAATGTTTTGAAAATCTTGATTTTCTCAAAAATAGTTCTAATAATTTTGATTAAAATGATGTATGTTTAAGATATTTTTATGGCAAATGAAATTTATATTTTCAATGTTCTCACTATAGCCTATGTGGTCCTGTTTACTCTTGATGACTTTTGCATAACTGGTAAACCATAAGAGACAGGCCAAATCTTACAATACAAAAACTGTGGATCTCGTTAAAACGCACATTTTATGTCCAGATGCATTTTTTTGTGGAGTGAACCATTTCAGAGATATTCCTGTGAATTTTGTAATACTTAAACTTTTCTCAAATGGAGGGTCGTAATTCACTTTTTATTTCTTGGCCATGCAAAGAGAATGGAATTTGTTGTTGTTAGCTAATGCTGGATTTCTGACAATGAAGTCATGAATACTCTTGCTCTCCAATATTTTTCACTGATGGATGGGGCACTAGAAGTGGCCGGGCATATTTGAAGGTGGTGTCGATCCATTTCCTCTTGCAGATCACATAGAGGACAGATTGGTGAAGAATATATCCCAATTCTGTTTAAATGTTTTGCCAGACAATCATGTCCTGTAAACAACCTGAAGGTTGCAACTGCTGTTTTTCGAGGATACTCAGGAATTACTGCTTGAATGTTTGGTAGTTCCCATCTTTTATTCTTTGATTTTTCATAGTAATATTTTGCAATAATTTTTTTGAATTCAGAGCTGACTAATCTTTTAGTTGAATAAAATGGTAGATTAACTATTGATTTCTGCACATTGCCGGTACCTTTTTTTGCAAGAAAATCAGCTTTCTCATTACCACTCAGTCCACAGTGAGCTGGTATCCATTGGAAGACTAGGTGTTTTTGAAGTGCTGTTAGATGGCTAAGCATTTTCCAACATTCTATAATTGTTTGGTTTTTTGGTGACAACTTGGAAGTAATTGCGATAATTGCTGTCCTAGAATCTGAGAGAATAACTGCTTGCTGAAAATTTGAAATTCTGTACAAAAGATTTTGTAGGGCCATTCGAATTGCTTCAATTCCTCCATCAAAGTTAGTAGTTCCATAACTTAAAGATTTGTAGTAGGAAAAGAGGTGACACGTGACTCCAGCACCTGCTCCATCTTGGTTTGATATCAATGATTCATCAGTATAAATATGGAGCCATTCGTGTTCTGGAAATCTAGTATGGATTGTCTCTAATGCCAATAATTTTAGAACACTAGTTGGAGTATCACTTCTCTTAACTTCTTCTGTCAGGTGTAAATAATATGTGATGTCTAATGTTTGTGTCGGATTGACTTTAGATATGAAGTTTTTCTTTGAATTAGGAAGGTGTACATTTTTCTTGATGTCTTGAATTTTGGAAAGAAAGCTCTCCTGAGTCTTTAGTGTATGTGTAAAATTTCTCTTGTGCCATGTATTGAATGGGAGTCTGATCAACTTTTCGTGTTGAATAAGAGCCGCTTTGTCTATTTCATATTCAATGGGTCATTGGTTGGTTAGTATTTCCATGCTGCCATTGGTGTGGTTTTGATAGCACCTGTAATTAATCTCAGGCTTTGGTTTTGAAAGATTTGAATCTTTTCTGTGTTTGCTGTTACAAGAACTTCGCTGCAGTAAGTAAATAATGGCTTTATATATACATTGTATGTTGTGTTAAGAGTTGCTCTGGAACATCCCCACTTTATTCCTGTTAGACATTTTAACAGTGAAAGGCGCCTCTCTGCTCTTTGTATTACATTTTCTATTTGTTTGGTCCATGTAAGTTTAGTATAAAATGTAACTCCTAAATACTTTGCTTCCATGTGAGACAGAATATTAGAAGACCCCAAAAGAAAATCGTTCATGTAAATGTTTGTTAAAAGTGTAATTCGTTTTTTGATGTTGGTATGAGATAATTAAATGACGAAAACATGTTGATAAGGTTCATTGTTACGAACAACTAAGTTTGCACAAAGACGTCATAAATCTTTCCATATTTGATTTTAATATATGTGTATAAATATTAGAATGGTTTGTGTTCCATAATAAAAGAAGGGGACGATGAATGGGATCGCTTCCCAAACGAGAAAGAACTATTTGCACGGATGAATATGAAAAAGGCGGTGTCGCGTCAAAACGACGCCAAAAAACAGTTCATTAGCGTCTATGTCATTGGTGTGGATGGACGTATTTTTATGTGTACGCGTCATGAAATAGTAAAAGTGAATTTACTAAGTGTTTAGAGACCTTTAATTAAATTTCGGCGATGCTAGGGAAGTTGATCCGCTAAAATAAGACTTTCTACTGTGATATGATTTAAAAATTGTGAACAAGAAGGTGCAAATAAAATGTTTGACTAAAGTTAAACCCGAGTGTATGTTCATTCCATCCATTACCAAGCCCTGAGATCAAAAAGATCTCATTAGCTTAAAAGACACAACGATGTTAATAATTGCAAAAACCGCACCACATGTTTCTGGTAATTGTTGACCCTCAAAATTTAGTTTTATTTTTAGTGGCGTTTTTCTTAGTGAAAAGATTTGGTAGTTTGATTTTGTTGTATTAACAGTCATTAAATTTTCTTTGGTCCACCTTTGTAAGTTGGTTAAGGATTGTTGCATGGTTTTTTCTAGTTCTGTACTTTTCCTTTTTGGTTTTGAAGTCCACATTACTAAGTCATCAGCAAATAGTGCGCACTTCACACCTGATTCTTGTATTTGTTGTGGCAGAGCGTTAATAAATATATTAAAAAGTGTTGTGCTGAGCACTGCACCTTGTGGTAAGCCACGATGTACTTGTTTGTATTTAGATATATATCTTCCATATCTATTGCAATAAAGCGTTGTGTTAGGAAATGACATAGCCATGAAAACATTGGACCTTGTATCCCTATTTTTTTTACTTTCTTTAGTAGTTTTGTTCTGTATATAGAATCATATGCACTTTGGAAATCAATAAAAACTGATAAATTATCTTCTTTTCTATTGAAGGAGTCTTTGATTTCTTGACTGAGAAGTAAGACTTGTTCATTTGTAGAATGGAACTCTCTGAATGCAGCTTGACATGGGGAAATTAAATTTTGTGATTCTAGAAACCAATTTAACATGTTTGACACCATTCTTTCCATCACTTTTGCTATTATGCTAGTAACAGCTATTGGTCTATAATTTTTTTTATTTCTAACGCTGTTTTGTCTTTCTTCAAGAGTGGGACAATTATTGCCTTTCGCCATTCAGCAGGTACAGTGGTTTTCCAGGATAGATTGTAGAGTTTTAGTAGTTGTTGTTTTGCTGTTTTTCCAAGGTTTTTTATGAACTCTGGATGTATGTGCTCAGGTCCAGGAGACTTTTTGTTTTTTAGATTATTTATTGCAATGTTCAGTTCTTGCATATTAAAATTTTGAAAAAAGATACTGCACTGAGTGTTAGGAAAACGTTCTCTTTCTTGTTTCAAATCTTTCTTAAATTCTTTACGTTCCTTTTTATTATTTCTTGTTACTTTATGTGAATTGGAAATGGATCGAGACCACCTTCAAATATGCCCGGCCACTTCTAGTGCCCCATCCATCAGTGAAAAATATTGGAGAGCAAGAGGATTAATGACTTCATTGTCAGAAATCCAGCATTAGCTAACAACAACTTTATGTGAATTAGCATAGTATTTATTGAATGTTTCGGCTATGGCTGCATCATTTGTTAATATTTTATTGTTGTGTATGATAGGTTGTGCTGTTGTTTTCTTTCCTGTCCTTGACATTTTTTATGAACTTATGAGCTTTGTTACCATCTGTTCTATAATCCATTTTTTCTAAGAAATTATTAAAGTGATTCTTTTTAGCAGTATTAATTTCTTTTTTTAGTGAAGCACATTTCTTCCGCCATATTTGTGTATCTGATATGTTTTTTGTTTGTTCAGCTGTATTTCTAGCTATATCCCTTTGCTTTTTCAGTTCTTCTAACTGGGGGTTCCAAAAAGGTTTGCAATTTTTAATTCTTCCACGAGGAATATGTTTTTTTGCGGTTTCTAGGATGACTTTACAGAAATTTTTGTTCATATGATCTGGTTGGTCATGCAGCTGTAAGTTTGTTCTTTAAATTTATGTTCTAATTCAGTTTTATATTTGTTCCAATCTGCTTTTTTGAAGTTCCAATACAGATTTGTGAGACCTTGACTGTTATTTGTGTTCTCTAGTGTTATATCAGCAATTACTGCTCTGTGACCAGAGCTTGGATTTTCTATAACTTGTTTTTTAATTTTTGAAACAATATCTGTTGTAGCTAACAAGAGGTCTGGGTTACTGCCTGCTCCAGAGTAATGTATAAAAGTTGTGGTATTCAAAAATTCTTCCACTATCTTCCCTGTAGAATCCACTTTTTCATAACCCCGTCTTTTGGAATGGGCATTAAAATCCCCAATTACAATTGTTTTATTTAATTGGTCAATAAGAAAGAGATCTGGTTCATTCCTGGGAGGATTGTAAATACTGTATAAATGTAGATGTGTTTAGTTATCCCAAAAATTTAGCTTTATTAATTCACTTTTATCTGTGTTATCCATTTCTTTAACAATTTCAAAGGAGGATTTAATATCCTTTTTGACTCCAACTAATATTCCACTACTTATCTGTCTATTTTTGGGTAATAGGTGTAGTAGAAAACCAGTAAAATTGAAGTATTTAAGTTGGTCATTTGTTAGATTTGTTTCCTGTATGAAAAATCTGATGTGTTGCACTCACATGACTTTCTCTACTCTTGTACTAACCATTCTTACAAACTCTTATTCCTATATCTTCTTTCATGTTAGTTGAGACAAGCATTTGTACAAATTATCACATTGCTTAATTCGTTGTAGGTTCAAAGGGAATGTTAGAATATAGTAGGCTTTGTGCTAATATTCCAACTAATATTCCACTACTTATCTGTCTATTTTTGGGTAATAGGTGTAGTAGAAAACCAGTAAAATTGAAGTATTTAAGTTGGTCATTTGTTAGATTTGTTTCCTGTATGAAAAATCTGATGTGTTGCACTCACATGACTTTCTCTACTCTTGCACTAACCATTCTTACAAACTCTTATTCCTATATCTTCTTTCATGTTAGTTGAGACAAACATTTGTACAAATTATCACATTGCTTAATTCGTTGTAGGTTCAAAGGGAATGTTAGAATATAGTAGGCTTTGTGCGATAGTCAAATGTTTGAGATTCTGTTGTCTTTGCACACTTGACACAAAAAAAATGAACAGTGATGATCCATTTCACGAAAGTTCTAAGTTTTCCGAAACTCACACACATAACAAGGAATATCTCCGAAATGGTTCACCCTACAAGAAAATTTATTGAGACATAAATTGTGTATTATAGCAAGATCTACATTTTTTTGTATAGTATGATTTGGTCTATCTCTAACGGTTTACCAGTTATGCAAAAGTCGTCCAGAGTAAATACGACTACAGGGGCTATAGCCAGAAAATTCAAGATATACATTTCATTTGTCATCAAAATATCTCAAACATATGACATTTTAATTAAACTCGTTAGAGCCATTTTCAAGAAAATAAAACTTTTCGAAAATTTTTCCATGTAAAGGGTAGTTTAGGGTGGGGCTATTTTCTTCAAAATCTTCGTGTCACATCCTTGAAAGATATTAAACTCAAATACCAACTTTGGTTTTTAACCGACTTTCTGTTTTTGAGTTATGCTGTCCACAGACTGACACACACACACACACACACACACAGATCTTTTTCTAAAAATGCTTTTTTTTGGATTCAGGGGGCCTCAAAACATGTATTTCCGGTGAAATCTCGACATCGAATTTTTGGGTGGAATACAATACTTCCCCTACTTACCAGTAGAGAAAGTAAAAATATATCTATGTTAATGTCAAATACAATTTTATTCAGTTCTACTCTTTTTGTTTGTGTGAGACCACCTGCATTCCATTGTAGAAGTCTGATGTTAGATCTTCTATTAATATAACGTTTTGGTTCTTGAGAAGTAGTCCCCACCCGGAGATCCGAATGGGAGACTATTTTAACTCCGGAACATTTTACCGCTCAAGTCATATTGCATAAATATTGAAGAGACTTAGCAATAAATCTATCCGCTTTTTAGAGAGCACCATATTTTTATACACTATCTTGACGGAAGATGACTTTCTTCCTTGTTAAACCTGGCCTTTGTTTGCATTATCTTTTGTTGTAATTGGTCTAGTAATCATTTGCCCAGTGGGGAGATAATTTACAAATAGAATCCCCTTCACATCCCTGATCTTTCTGCCAAAAGAATTGTCTTTGCGAAGAATCAGCACGTTTCCACTGCTTTGACTGTTCTTTGGTCTCTGGGATGTAATACTGGACACAAGTTTCATCTGTGGTCATAAACCGGTGCAAAAAGTCTTGTTTGTTTCTCCTAAAATGGACCAAGCATTGTTCCGATATTTCCATTCTCGTGCATTTTTTATCCACGTCAAGAGTCGCGGCACCCATTTTACACATAATTTTTTCATATCTAATTCTTCAGTTCAAAATGCGACATATCCTTTCAGATGACATTGGCAAGCTTGAGCAATTTCTTGTATTTTCAATTGGTGATCCTCCATGACCATTTTGTGCATTTCTGCAATGATTTCTGGAATAGTGACACACATCTTGGCCGACCACTGCATAGATCGATCATCTAAGCTCTCCCTACCAAATTTAAATTAGTTTGTTCACTTGGCAACTGTTGAATGTGGAGCTAAGTCCCCCAGTGTATTCTGGAAATCAGCATGACTGTCCTTTGCCTTCACACCTTTCTTTATGAAGTACTTAACCATTGCTCGAATCTCTATTTTTTTTTTTTTTTTTTCCATCTTCGCAAGTCACTACGCGGGAACAATAGAGCCACGTTACTACCACAGGTCTCTTTCAAGAGCACTGACTTGGCATGTGTTTAAAGGCAACAGTCGAATAAATATCACGTGAACAACTCATTGCACTAGCGCTGACCTGTCGTGGTGATTCCAAGAACTTTTCAAACCACCCTCGTATTTCCCTATTTTTTAATAATTGATAAGACAAGTATGTTCTATAACATGTGTGATTACTGTTTATCATTAATTGTTTACAGCAAGGAACTGGTATAGCAGCAGTTGCACCTGTCGTTTCCCAACCTGAAGACACACACAAACAGAAGAGGATAATTCCAGAAGGTACAACAGTTACAGAGGACATCAATGCCAGTGCCAGAGGTGTTGACAGTGCAGCAGAAAATGGAGTCCTCAACACATCAGTGTGTGGTGCGTTAATGAATGGACACCATGGTGCCTGTACAATCAATAACAATAACAATGATGACAACATGAATAGCCTAGAAGAGTATGATAAGTCACCTCCAATGCTAATCTCGCAGGTGTTGACAAGTCCTGGTTCAGAGTATTGGCATGCAAGAAATCCTGTGGCCGACCAAGTGTTTATAACTGATGTAACTGTTAACCTAAAGACAGTGACTATTCGAGAGTGCAAGACTGAAAAGGGATTTTTTCGAAATAGAGATTTACCAAACCAGAGTGATATAAAATAACTTTCTGGAACTAAATGGTGTGTTAGTTGATTCATATTGTTTGTAACTTAAATTTTAAATATAAATTTATATCAGAGTAACTAAATGTAAATAATATTTGGTTAATTGCAAAGTTTGCGAAATTCATAATCAATAAATGTGGTTGTGAGCATGTGCAAGATTTACTACATTGATGTTATATCTTACTATGTTAAAGTTTAATATTTTAATTAAAGAAAGGCTTTTTGCAATAGTAAATAAAGTAATTATTTCAAAATCCAACATTATTCAAAGTGAATTTTTATCTTTCTAGTCCTCCATTTATGGTTAATGTAAATAGTATTTGTTATATTGTTCAAAGTTCATTTTTCATACTGTTGGCATTTTGGTATGACATTTTAAAACACTGTTTACTTTCAAAATTTCAGTGCATTTGCACATCCTTTTTAGTACAAAAATATGTAGTAAACGAAATCAAAATTGCTATCAATAATATTTAAATAAAAAGAATCAGATTTAGAGTATAGTGGAAAAACAATTATTCTAATTTGCATAAGGCACTTCTGAAACTATCAAATGTATAGATGTTGGTAAATGTCTTCTGAAACTATCAAATGTATAGATGTTGGTTAAATGAGAACTTCAGAGAAGCATTTTTCATTTATAATAGTAAAGGTATAGCTTTCATTGAGGTTTCTCTTGTTCATGCATCATAACCACTTGCAGTGAAGCTGGTGCAAGTGAAGTGGTTTTTGTTCAGAGTTGAGTTTATGAAGTGTTATGTTGTTCTAAGTGGTACAGTTTAAAAGTGTAAGTAGTGATTCTTGCGTGCACCCATGTTTATCGTGAGGAAAACGTGTCTGTGGTGGTTAAATGGTTATGGTTTCTCAAAAAGAAATGTGTTGCCTTATATATTTACATATATTTACTTAAAATTTTATCTTTATAATTCATTTACAAATTAAACATGAATCAAAATACACACCATGGCGAGCTGACTAATAGTGGAAAGTAACATTGGTGAAGTGAAAACTGATGAGGAAAAGAAACATTCTCTGTTGAATGTCAGTGGTGATAACATATTTAGTGATTATGGAACATGGCAGCCATATTTAGTAAATGAAGTTAGAGAAGAACAAACATCTGATACTTTAATTACTATAAAAACATGCCAGCTGTCAATATTAAGACTGGAAGTGGTGGTGAAGAAAAGCTTTATTAATGTTATTTTTTGACATCAAATGGAGGGAATGCAGGTTGACATATTTCAGATTGACAGATACAAATATTTACGTCAGTTATCCATAGTTAGGAACATAAACTGTGAATATGTTGATAGATTTTGGCATAATACCAGTGATAAAACAGTATTAGTTTACCCTGTTTCAGTCTGATGCTGAATACCTGACATAAAAAGTACATATTCGTCCGATATAACACATTACATTGGAGGACGTTAATATAAAACAAAAGTATACTTTCACTTAAATGAACTTGAAACAGTCCACAACAATAATCATCATTTGTCTTGTTTGTAGTTGGACAGAATACGGCATTGCATTATTTTTGATAGAATAGAATATTTACACTTTCAAAGCCATACATAATATATACAAACTGGGTTTTGTATAAGGATACAAGCTATTAAGGCTTTATTTTCATTCTGGCAGCTGCCTTTTTGGATTTTCTGTCAGTAACAGGGTAGCTCTTCCAAAGAGCAGTCATATTCATGTTAGAAGTATTAAGGCTGCCTATCCAAATTAAAAACCTGGAATCATAGCATTTTCTGTTGTCATTTGCTGGGCGTTGGTTTAGAACAGGGATCAAAGAAAACAAAAATAAATTTGAGATTATTAGGTTATAAAAAATACTAAAATGCATGTTGTGCACAGCATTCTCTCTTGAAACTGTTAATAAGAGAAAAATGTACATGGCATGTTATTTTTAGCTTATAACAAACAGTAGTGAACTCATTCCATACGCTTGAGTTAGACTTACTGAAATGTTTAGTTACTGCAGGGAAAATTAACATAGTTCGCTGTGGTTGTTGGTTTATAGTTTTTCTAGCTAGCGGGAAATACTATATTTTTCTATAATTTGAGTTGCTATTTCAAAATAGTAAAACCAAAAGTTGATAAATAAAGCTAGAGTACAAGTAAATCTCTCCTTCTAAACACTTGCAGTATAATATACGTAGTTACGACATTTTATCTTCCATTTTATGCTCATGTACATCTTAATATGAGCACTAAACAATGGGTGATGTAAAACATTGAGTAGAAAATCATACTTTTTATAAATTGTTTACCCATGTCATTAAATGTGCAAAAGTCTTATTTATAAAGATTTTGTACAATGCTAATGTCAGTTTATGTAATACATAAACACATAACTTTCATTGTCGTAGCTAAAATGTTAAAAGTGAAATTTAGAAAACTATAATTTAAAAGCATTTGAAAAATACTAATCATCTTGGTTACATCATGAAAGAAGCTGTATGTATATGATACATGTGAGAAATGTGTAGTTGGCAAACATGTGCAGAGAGAGTAAACATTTAAATGAGAGGTTAAAACTGAACTTGAAATTTATTCCAATGTATCATTTTAGAGATGCAAAAGCTTTGGGAAGTTTGGCTGTTTACATAAAATGTTTCTGAAAGTACACATGAAGTTACATTGAAATTCTATTCAGTGATTTTTAGTTTTGTATTACAACACATGTTCATCAGCATTTCTATATAATAATATATCACAAAGTCCCTAAAGTAAAAATGAATGTGCATCCAAACTAAGCTTTATTGCTATATTGGGAGAGAATATATTTCTAGACCTTAGGTATGCTAAATTTAATTTCTTCATTTTAGCAGCTGTCAATATGTTATCTTGTAAATATGTATAGTATACTTTCAACTGGAATTTGTAAGCAGTTTGGATAAACTCTTAATATGTGTTTCTAAAATGCTGTAAATAAACAAAGCTAATTTTCCAAAAAAGAATGTTACTGTTTTTCAACATATTTCACCTTTAGTTGCTATAAATGATTTTTGGAGAAGTTGCACTTGTTAACAGGTATATACTGTATTTCATTGCATAATCATCGCCATCACATAATGGTCACACCTTGATTTATAGACAGGCAATAAACATCACATTAATATTCCAGGTGTTCACTATTGAGAAATATTAAAAAATAATATGCCACCACTGCAACCTATTAGATTCATAGGAGAGATTACAGTGTATGCAGTGTGTTGTAATGCAGTCCTCATTGTTGATACCACCAGTATGCCAACTGGCAAGATGGTGTCTAGCCCATCGATGAATCTGATAGTTCAAGTACCTAAAGCGTGTGAATTGGCACACATGTCAATGCAATAAGCGAACAAGCAGCAAGAGATATGAACCATTTGGTTAGCTAACACTAAGTCAGCCTTACTACTTTCTCTACTGGTAAGTAGGGGAAGTATTGTATTCCACCCAAAAATTCGATGTCGAGATTTCACCGAGGCCCCCTGAATCCTAAAAAAACATTTTTAGAAAAAGGTCTGTGTGTGTCTCTGTGCATCAGTCTGTCAGTCTGTGGACAGCATAACTCAAAAACGAAAAGTCGCTTAAAAACCAAAGTTGGTATTTAAGTTTAATGTCTTTCAAGGATGCGACACGAAGATTTTGAAGAAAATAGCCCCACCCTAAACTACCCTTTACATGGAAAATTTAGATTTTCTTGAAAATGGCTCTAACGATTTTGATTAAAATGTCATATGTTTGAGATATTTTGAGGAAAAATGAAATGTATATCTTGAATTTTCTTGCTATAGCCGCTGTAATCGTATTTACTCTGCACGACTTTTGCTTAACTGGTAAACCGTTAGAGATAGACCAAATCATACTATATAAAAAATGTAGATCTTGCTAAAATACACAATTTATGTCTCAATAAATTTACTTGTAGGGTGAACCATTTCGGAGATATTCCTTGTTATGAGTGTGAGTTTCGGAAAACTTCGAACTTTCGTGAAATGGATCATCGTTGTTCATTTTTTTTATATGTTAAGTGTGCAAAGACAACAGAATCTCAAACATTTGACTATCGCACAAAGCCTACTGTATTCTAACATTCCCCTTGCACCTACAAGGAAATAAGCAATAAGATAATTTGTACAAATGTTTATCTCAACTATCAAGAAAGAAGATTAAGTAATAAGAGTTTGTAAGAATGGTTAGTACAAGAGTAGAGAAAGTCATGTGAGTGCAACACATCAGATTTTTTTCAATTGTGTACGGCTTTTTGTTGCTATAGTTAAGTGCATGCAATTCAACAGTATCATAAATGCTTTTGTAACCGAGTGGGATCACTCAAGCGGTAATGTCTCTATCCCACATTCGGAAGGTCGTGGGTACAATAATCCCCGTGGCCGACCTTCCTGACCCATGGGTTTTCTCAGAGACTTCCCCAGATTGCCAGGCGAATGCTGGGAACAATTTCCATGTCCTTCAAATTTCCTCTCCCTCCATTTAGTTAAATTAATCATTTCATTTCACCCTTCAACCTGTTAGGTTTCTTTCAGGGATGGAAGCATTGGTGAGCATCACAGCAGCTTCACGGCAGGAGGAACAAATGCACTCTAGAAATCTCGTTCCCTGGATTGGAAGGTGAGACACTGGTTTCCGGGCCCCCCATGGGATGATCCAAGTCCAAGGGGGAAGGAAAGCTAAGCCAGCCTCTGCTGAGATGCTTTTAATTGAGAAAATGTAGGAACCCTGCCACCTGTTCTGTCATGGCAACATTCTGTTTGCCTTTAGCATCCATTCACCACATCCATCCCTTAGGGATGTCTCGTCTGGGGCATAGGCACAAAAGATTACCTTTCTGTTAAGGTGCAAAGTCCCCCTCTGCAAGCTGTCATTGAGTCAGATGCTTTTGTAAATAATAAATGAATTTTAATTCAATAAATCCAAAGTCATAAATTTTTTTTCTTTTTTTGGAGTAGGTGTTCGCATTAAGGTGTCAGCATCCCTTTCCTTTCCCCTCCTTCTCTCTTTTTTTTTTTTTAACTATGAGCACCATAATGTGGCTGTGCTTCAATATTCTCAGACTCCTGTTATTGCACACTTGTCACTGAAAGTTAACATGTCCAGTCTTGAATAGTTTATTCTTTGCATAATGGTTGCACTGTATATTTTTACTTTATGAAGAAAGCATAAAATGTGACGATTATGCAAGAAGTACAGTACATAGAAGGAATTATCTTTTACATAAGATAATACAAATGTTCCCCAGTTAATTTGTATTCCAATTTTCCCTGAAAACTCACCAGAACCAACCTAATCTGTCTACCTATAAGGACAACAGATTGTTTTTATTTGCACCACCATCTTTTGGGAAAAATTAACTGCTTGGTGCTGACTGGTCTGGAACTATAATCCTTCCAGCCCAAGAAGGGGTACTGTGAATGTAGCAAGTAGCACTACTGCTGGGATTCAGAGCTTCCATAAGTGAGATTTCACCCTCTCCAGCTTTGTAGCCCACGGGATGCATTTTTATCTCAGGCTAGCATAAACACACTAAAAGTTGTGAAAAAACTGCAATGGAACTATCTTAGCCTGATGAAAAAGTTTCTCAAAATATGTGCAAAAAAGTGATATTAAAGAGTCAAAATTTGACTTAGCAATACTTTTTTTAACACTGGAAATGCAGAGCGGTCACTTCTATTAGAAATTCTTACCATACATTATTCAAGTTTGTCAGTTTTTCTTGCTACTTATATTTAAAACCACCAAGCAATCATTTTGACCGCTAACATATCCAGTCAGTAGCATCAGATTTAGAGCATTATATTGTTGATGCATTCTGTTTTTGTAATGGCTATTGTGGTAGGTGATTGGCAAAAGGAATGCTTTAAACATCGGATTTTACTGGAAATAATTGTTGCAAATTACTAGTGATTTGTATGTTATTTGAAATGCGAATTTCCATTAATAATAACAGCTAAAGGGAATGAGGAAAAAAGAAATCTTCACTTCATAACACTTTGTGCTTATATTGGGTCTCTCTATTTTCATTATTCCACTATTTAGTTCACGCTTCTATTCCACTGTTTCAGTTTTAGATTGCACTTACGTTTCTTACATGTGTTTCTCTCTGATTCGTAGTTGCCCACCTGTTTGTGCAGTAGTGTATTTCTTCATGTCAAGTTGACATGGTTTAGCGGTATTGTGCATCAAGAAGCCCATATTCGGCAACATTGCCATGCTCGATAGTTACAGTTTCTAATTATCATCACACAGTTTATTTGAGTGATGTCCTGTAAAAATATCTCAGCCATAGTGTTCATGTCAAAAACACCTAACATATTAAGAAATGTTGACAACTTATGATATCCCTGAAATTTATCTGACTTTATCAGAATAAGATGATCCTGTTACGGAGAATTGTGTGCAGCAAGAATATCGCCCAGCGGTCCACTCAGAGAGTTCCAACAGCAAAGATACAAGTTTCATCTGAAAATCTGCAAACTGAAGGTATCACCGTTGTCGTCATCATCATTATTACTACTACTAGGAATTACCCTTCAATAAATTACAAACTTTGAATTTGAAATTTATAAGAACACTTATACAAATGACATATGATAGTGCGCTTACTTTGCAGATAGAATACAACTGATTTACTCACAATCATACTTTCTTCTTCAGCTGATTACCCTTCCTGTAAGGAGGACTTACACCCCCTAGGACTTAGAAGCCTGTGGCTAGGATCAGATGCCTATTGGGGAGCAGATGAACCTATGGACCAGACAGAGTGAAGACCTGGAAGCAGATGGTCAGCCAAGTGCCAGGTATTATAGTGAGGTAGAGGATGATGTGATGAAATCCAGGCAAGATGGGTGAATGGAGTGGTGATAATGGAGCAGTTGGTGAAATGAGTGGTGGGGGAAACCAGAGAACCTGAGAAAACTCACTCAGACACTGCTTTGTCCACCATGAATGCCACATGCAGGTATCCGGGATTGAACCCAGGCCACC
This sequence comes from Tenodera sinensis, assembly GCA_030765045.1. NCBI lineage: Eukaryota > Metazoa > Arthropoda > Insecta > Mantodea > Mantidae > Tenodera > Tenodera sinensis. Next base: position 107,320,222 of record CM060968.1, on the reverse strand, counting down.
TAGGTGACAGGCAAACCATCTTACTGCTCAGTCACGGCACTGCCGCCACAATTATAGCTTTATTATTATTATTATTATTATTATTATTATTATTATTATTATTATTATTATTATTATTATTATTATTATTATTATTATTATTATTATTATTATTATTATTATTATTATTATTATTATTATTATTATTATTATTATTATTATTATTATTATTATTATTATTATTATTATTATTATTATTATTATTATTATTATTATTATTATTATTATTATTATTATTATTATTATTATTATTATTATTATTATTATTATTATTATTATTATTATTATTATTATTATTATTATTATTATTATTATTATTATTATTATTATTATTATTATTATTATTATTATTATTATTATTATTATTATTATTATTATTATTATTATTATTATTATTATTATTATTATTATTATTATTATTATTATTATTATTATTATTATTATTATTATTATTATTATTATTATTATTATTATTATTATTATTATTATTATTATTATTATTATTATTATTATTATTATTATTATTATTATTATTATTATTATTATTATTATTATTATTATTATTATTATTATTATTATTATTATTATTATTATTATTATTATTATTATTATTATTATTATTATTATTATTATTATTATTATTATTATTATTATTATTATTATTATTATTATTATTATTATTATTATTATTATTATTATTATTATTATTATTATTATTATTATTATTATTATTATTATTATTATTATTATTATTATTATTATTATTATTATTATTATTATTATTATTATTATTATTATTATTATTATTATTATTATTATTATTATTATTATTATTATTATTATTATTATTATTATTATTATTATTATTATTATTATTATTATTATTATTATTATTATTATTATTATTATTATTATTATTATTATTATTATTATTATTATTATTATTATTATTATTATTATTATTATTATTATTATTATTATTATTATTATTATTATTATTATTATTATTATTATTATTATTATTATTATTATTATTATTATTATTATTATTATTATTATTATTATTATTATTATTATTATTATTATTATTATTATTATTATTATTATTATTATTATTATTATTATTATTATTATTATTATTATTATTATTATTATTATTATTATTATTATTATTATTATTATTATTATTATTATTATTATTATTATTATTATTATTATTATTATTATTATTATTATTATTATTATTATTATTATTATTATTATTATTATTATTATTATTATTATTATTATTATTATTATTATTATTATTATTATTATTATTATTATTATTATTATTATTATTATTATTATTATTATTATTATTATTATTATTATTATTATTATTATTATTATTATTATTATTATTATTATTATTATTATTATTATTATTATTATTATTATTATTATTATTATTATTATTATTATTATTATTATTATTATTATTATTATTATTATTATTATTATTATTATTATTATTATTATTATTATTATTATTATTATTATTATTATTATTATTATTATTATTATTATTATTATTATTATTATTATTATTATTATTATTATTATTATTATTATTATTATTATTATTATTATTATTATTATTATTATTATTATTATTATTATTATTATTATTATTATTATTATTATTATTATTATTATTATTATTATTATTATTATTATTATTATTATTATTATTATTATTATTATTATTATTATTATTATTATTATTATTATTATTATT